>VSMD01123036.1:0-61121 GCA_008750895.1 Mirza zaza | reverse complement strand
ATTTGACCCAGCAATCCCATTACTGGGCATCTACCCAAAAGATCCAATGACCCTCTACAAAAAAGACACCTGCACTCGAATGTTTATAGCAGCACAATTCATAATTGCAAGGCTGTGGAAACATCCCAAGTCCCCATCAATCCAAGAATGGATTAATAAAATGTGGTATATGTATACCATGGAGTACTATTCAGCTCTAAGAAACAATGGTGATATAGCACATCTTATATTTTCCTGGTTAGAGCTGGAACCCATACTACTAAGTGAAGTATCCCAAGAATGGAAAAACAAACACCACATATATTCACCAGCAAACTGGTATTAACTGAGCAGCACCTAAGTGGACACATAGGTACTACAGTAATAGGGTATTGGGCAGGGGGGAGGGGGGAGGAGGGCGGGTATATACATACATAATGAGTGAGATGTGCACCATCTGGGGGATGGTCATGCTGGAAACTCAGACTTGGGGGAGGGGGGGACGGGCATTTATTGAAACCTTAAAATTTGTACCCCCATAATATGCTGAAATAAAACAAAAATAAAATAAAATAAAATAAACTTTAATGACAGATTCCCAGTTAACAGAAGATATTAAAAAAATCAATAAAGAAAAAGTTGACATTCACCAAAAAGAACGGGAGCAGTGAAAAATACAAAGAAAAATATAAGAAATAGTAACAAATATGACAATAGATCAAATTAAAATAGAGACATGATCACATCAAATATAAACATACTAAAATTAACCCTTAAAATACAAAAATCCACAGATGGAATTAGAAAACAAGCAAACCAATAACAACAAAAGAACAGTCATTCCGTTTAAGGAAAGTCCTTCTGTTTAAGGAAATCAGATAAAACATGTAAACACAATACATTTAAAATTAAAGGATTAAAGGTTAAGAAAATGAGTTGTTATTAGGATGGCAATAGGAGTGGCAATCAATTACATCTATTCTTCAAATTTGTCTATATACCTTTCAGAATTTTTGTAAATAATGCTCAACACTTCACAAATAGCCAAGTGGAGAGAAGTGATCAGGTTTGTCAGAACTCTCTAGGTCAACCTCCTTGTAGATAAACATCGCTGTTGTAATAATCAGAACGTCATGGAACCATAACAAACATCTGTCGGCAAATATGTTGTGGAAGGATAATATCCAACAACCCCGAATGTACTTACTTACTCATAAGTTCTAGCGCTCAAAATTATTAAAGATTAAAAGAAAATCTAAAGAATCCATCAATATACATGGAGAAATATATGCCATATATGCTTTGCCCCCCACTTCATCTGTGCTCTTCCTTTTTTGAATCTCTGCCCCGGGAGGCTGATATGTACAGATTGATTCACCAGGGACTCATTCCATTTGGCATCTAGTCAGTTTGTACCAATGGGAATCACCAGCAGGAAAACAGAATTTTAAAAAGTAGGTCCTGGCATTTATTTTACCTGAATCCTTTCTATCAAAATTGTAGTTCTGGAAATAGTTGAGTTCCTCTACTACCATATTTTTATTTTGTGGCCTGTTTACCAGAAAAGCAGTGTTTGCTGGGTCTGACAACACTGTTTTATCCCTTGCTCCTTTAGTTCTAAGAAGAATTAATTACTTATTGTTGTGTCACTCATATATTTTATGTGGACAAATATTCTATTTGTTTAGGGGAAAATAAGACACAGATAGTACATGAAATACATATCACAATTATTTAAATGATTACTGGTCAGGGTTTGGGATTGAATGGAGATAAAGATTAGGGCATAGGAGGATTAAAAAACTGAAGTGTTTAGTCACTATGGCAACTATGATGATTACAAAGATTGTGGAGAGAGTTAAATGCACACACACACACACACACACACTGAACATAAGGCCTAGAAATCCTGACTCAAGTAATGATAGAAAAAAAAAATACTAGGACATATAAAGAATATATTTATATTAGGTAGCATTTACCTTTGGCTCCAAGCAACAAAAGACCTGATTAATAATGCCTTATAAGAGTAGGGGTTTAAATTTCTTCAATAACAAAAGTATGAAATAGATTCAGCAGCTCAATGATATCAGAGCTAATATCTCTGAGAACCTTAGTTTCTCTCTTATGATCACAAGATGATTGCCAAACATCTATGATCACTTTCATTTTCAAAGTATATTTAAAAAGAGTTATTGAGCATGTCCAGCCAATTCTGTTCTTTTTATGAAGATTAAAAATACATATATATATATACATGATTGATGTCATTTTAGCAAATTTTGAAAACACGAAGAGCCTCTTGCTTTATTTATGAATACAAACAGTACAGAAATTAAGTAAGAAAAGTGCAAAATTATTGTTGAGAATGTTACATACAACAATTGCAGGAAGGTTTTTGATTTACCTATAATATCTTTTTCCTTTAAGAAAGAGACAGAAATCTGAAGAAACATAGCAGAATTTTAATGTGAGCTGAATTTTATTGATTGGTAGCTGTTAATTCCTGGATTTTTCATGACGTGGAATATATTATGGCTAATGAAGTAAAGATTGCTTATTTTATTTTTGTTTTGTTCCTAAGTAATAGACAAAGCCTTAGATTTAAAAATACAATTAGGTTCTCGATTGTCAGAAAAATAGAAACTAGGAGCAGAGCAATTTTTTTCACCTCAGTCTATCATGGTGGTGGAAAATTGGGGCTTGCTGATATCAGTGTTTTATAATTTATAATCAACATTTAAAACTGTCGTCTACATTCAGTGGTAATCTTAGAAGACATGAAGAGGAATTGGGAGATAGCACAAGTACAATCACTGTAAATCTGAAAAACATTGTTTCTGCATATATATGTATATATATAATCAGTTAATGACTGATTTCTTGATTAATAAGACAGAAATCAGTTGTGAGGTTCTATTCTCTTTTTTCTACAAAAAATATCATTACCTTGAACAATTGGGGGAAAAAAGCAAGTTTTTGGTTTTACGAATATTTTACATAAAAGGGAAAACAATATTTTAGAAAATATGAACTATATGTGATAAAGATCTTCATAGAGATACCAAATAATTCAAATATGCTATAGATCGAACAGAATAATAATGTCAAGAGATAGCACAGAAGAGATTGAAAGAGACTTAAAACTTATTTTTTAAGTGATGAAATTATACAAAAGCATTAAAATTCAAATGGGAGGCAGAGAAGCAAAACTTAAGGAGTAGAAAATAAAATTAGTAATGTGTAGCTGGTGACATTTTTAATTCATAAACAAAATAATATTTAGAGTAAGAATTGATAAACAATGAAAATGGAAAAACAAATTACACAAATATTGAAAATAACCCTAAAGAATATATCAGAATAAATGAAACAGAAGTAACATGCAATAAGAGAATAAAAGTTTTATGAGTTGAATAAATACACTGACTATATGATATAACAGGTTTGCCTTGATTTATATTTATATAAAAAAACAAGCAATCTCATATGGACCTATGCATTTTTTAATACTAATTACAGAAATGAAGAGACAAAACTATAAATATTGAAAATGGAAATGAGTTTAGAGCAAATGAACACACTAGGGCTTGCCTCAGGCTTAACCTCTGCGGCATTAACTACAGTTAACTTAAAAGTTTACAGTAATTCTATTCTATCTTTGTTTTGTTGAGGCTTCTACAGGTTCATTTCTAAGATCTGATGTAAAATAGAGTTGAAGTAACTATACCTCTGAGAAATATTACATTTCTATTATTGATCTCAATGGAGAATATTCTTTTACCAAATTCATGAGCCAGATAGAGTACATATTTTCTTTGTCCCTTTGTATAGAAATTGAGGATATCTCATTAGAATGATGCCACTCGTATTATTAAGGAATGATTGTGATTAAAATTTGTTATTTTCCTACTAAATTTATTTTAGATTCATTGTATATGGATTTGTTAAAAATATATATAACATGAGAGAGAAAAGGTAAATATTTTTTAGTTATTGATACTAACTGTAATCCTTCAAAAGTTATATAGCAGGTAATTATATAGTCAGCCTTTAAATTTAACAGATATCAAAACATTGCCATATTGGTTTAATTTTAATTTAATTTAATTTATTTTTTTTTTGTAGGGCTCACAGAATGAACAGGAAAATATTGTTTTAAAGAAATAAAATGTTAAACATAGAGCTAAGGCTAACCTTGTTCCTCCTTCTTATGTGGGTATTTCTTCACATTATGTTCTGAATAGTGAAAGTCTGTAGTTAACAATTCAATTAAAAAAGATAAAAGCCCTCTACTAGACCATTTTATAAACATTTGGATGTAATATAATAGCTATAAAGTACCTGAGGGAATTTCTCTTTAAAACTATTTTTATGAGGACATATGTAACTCATTTTGTTTGCTTATTGTACATAAGCTTGGAATGCGGATTCATGGGATGCAGCTTTTTGGACACTGAAAGTATAAATTAAGAAGCTCTGACCTTAATATATCCTCTAATTTCTCTTATATAACACAATTAGAATATGTCTTTTAGTCTGTTAAAAAAAATTGACCAATTAAATTTAACAGAGTTTACTTGCACAGAGAATAGTTCTTGAAACAGGCAGTACTCAGAACCAGAAGCAGTTCAGAGAGCTCCACCCGGCAATGTGACAGTGAGCTTTTATAGGCCTAACACAGAAGCAAAACGGACAGATCATCATTGACTACAGCTGGGCGTTTGCCTTGTTTGGGCATGGTCCTTTCAGTTGGCTGCCTGTGATTGGTTGATGCACAGCTGTCTGTGATTGGCTGAAATTCGCCTGTTTGGTACAAAAAAATATACTCCTAAATTATGTTTTAGTTTATTTATTGCTTATTTATTGTTGTTATCATGGACAGGATCTGTTTTATAATCTAATGCTGAGAAGACAGCTTCAGGCTAATGGCTTTCTGTCTATTTAATTATTTAATTTAACAAGTCTAAAGCCAACACGTGTCCTGATCCAATAAAGACGTATTTTGGAAGCTGTATCTAGCAATTCTGAGTTTTCCAGAAACAGATTCTTATATATCTGTGCCTTCCATTTACTTGTATTCTTCATTAATCAATAATAAACCTTGGTTTGAGGTAAGATCTATCATTCATGTCATTCTGCTTGATAATTTAGCCTTTTGTGCCTCTACAATTTAAAAGCAGCCGACATCAGAAGTAGATTATGATTAAACAGGTCCTATCCATAACCATAAAAATCATAAATATTTGAAAAAAGATTGTAACATAAAATATGCTATGCTCAAATAATCAACCCACAAATCTTTCCGGACAAATATAAAAGACTTGAGTAAAAACTGAGATAAAGAGATTTCCAGGAGAAGATTTAACATTATAAAGATGTCAGCTCAAGCTAAGTTATTTAGAGATTAATACACTTCTAATAAAACTCCATGCTGGATATTAATTTTAACTTGAAACAACTATGAGTAAATGCAAATAGAAAATACAATAAGGAAAGATAGCAAAGGCATCTATGAAAATAATTTTTACTATTTCCTAACAAACCATCAAATCCTGGCAGGACACTGGCCATTATAACTGTATCTAGCTTATATTTTTAATACAATGGTCAGAAAGAAATGCAGTCTAAGGAATTAGTAGTGATGGTAGTCTAGAAGAGTAATGGATGGCATTAAAGTACACTCAGTTGCCAGATCAAAGTATAATTGTGAAGTATAAGTTAACAAGTTAAAAGCACACAAAAATGAGGAAATATAATCTCAATTTTTTCACACTAATTTACCCAGGATTTACTATCCGAATGTGGACAGTGTACCTTAGAATTAGGCCCCCTAGAATAAACCATGCAACCGAGTCTGAATATACATGTTTTAACTGAGGCATCAGCTGTTTGGGGATATTCCCTCTTAGAGACCCACAAATTGAGTTATTTGGCCTTTTAGTTTTTATCATGGCAAATAAATACACACCTATATTACCAGGTATCAAGCAGTATTGTGTCTGTTTGTTCTCTCTTTCCAAAATATTCTGATATCTTGGGAAGTAGAGGCTATTTCTTTTAGAAATGCTTCCAATAATGTATTCTCAACGCCAAGGAGTGTGTGTAAAACTTAATAGGAACTAAATAAATTTATATTCTGTTAAACAAATGCATGAATGAATAAACAGTAAGAGGTTATCATTCCCTGATTCTGGTGGTAGGCATAAAATAGATCCATAGTTCATTCTCACACTAAGATTTAAGCATAATTATTGTCATCACATTTTACAGAAGAGAAAGTTTATTTATACTAATCAGCTGTTCAAGGTTACTCAAATTTCAAATTCATGATTATGTTGAAACTCTTGATAACATGGACAAAACTGTGAAACTGAACACATAAACTCAACAAAATAGATTTTAAAATCTAAAACATATGATAAATGAGAATCCCCAAATTAATGGAAATGAAAGGTAATATTTATTAAGATTACATTTTAAAGCAAATGAGCAAATAGAATTAAATAAAATGTGATAAGTCTCAAACATTTGGATAAAGAGGTATTGAAAATGAAGTGATAAAAGTTATAAATATAAGCAATTTACACATATGCCTTTCAATATCTGCTCTATTTTTTCTTTTGTATCTTTAATAAACAAAAAACTAAAGAGAATAAAAATGCATAATGATAAACACATTGCTACAAAGAAGCTGAAAAGAGGATTTATTTTAAACTTATATATTATAAATTATAGAAGTTAGATGTGTCAGTAAGAAGTTAGATGTGTCTCTAAGTTCTTAGAAGCTGTACTTGAAAAATAGATATGAATTTAAAGGTCAGTGAAGAAAAAATTTGAGTGGGAGGTCTAAGTGAGCAAAAATTTAGAACCTTATTATTGTGTTGATGTGTGAACTTATCAAGAAAAATTCAGGCCACTAAGTCATCATTGTTAAATAAAATGCCATGGCTCAATAATAAAAATCCTTGCCTTCTTTGCTAAGAGGTTTAGAGTGATTCTATAAGCTCAACCATGAAAAGAAGAATATTATAAACTTATAATTATAAACTACTAAATATATATCCAAAGTAGTTAACATGAAAATAAATAAAAATCAGAAAAATAAATATAAAAAATCAGTAAGCATGTAAGGAAAATGGATATAAAGGAATCACAAAAGGAGGGATAAAATAATGTCTATAATAAAAAATAAACTATATCTATGAGAATCATATCACATATTGTTAGACTTTGGAATATAGGTAGGATGGAGGAAACATTATCAATATTTTTATAAATAGATTTTTAACTACTATTGAAATATTCTGAATATTCTGATAACATAGATGAGACATAAATACATTTCCCTGAAAATAACAGATACAGTTGTTATCAGCTCTTTTATCATCTCAAGTTCTTATACATAGTCAAAGCAGAAAAATCTATTTCTCTCTTGTGTGAACCATATACTTTCCATCTCTATCTTACTTTTGGCTGAAATCTCTGTAAATTCATTTGAAAAATTGGTTTGCCAGTCTTACACTTCAATTCTGCAGGCTGCTGCTATCAAAGGATAAGTAATTTGTTCAGGAGAGCGGTGGATTCTATGGCAGAACTTGTCATACTAATGGCTAATTCAGAAAAGCTTAAGTACTTCAAAACAGAAGTCTCTAATACAGGTCATTATTAGAGGTAAGTGAAATAGAGAACATACATCAGAGTTCGCTAATAAACATTGTTTGATAGTCTAACCAGATATCTCATGGCTTTCACATATTTCCCTTATTTGTTTTAGGTCAAGTTCCTTAGAGAATGTCCAGAGACTGAGAAGTATATGCAGGAAGTTTATTGGAAATTATTCTCTTTATCAACCTGTGTGGGACAGCAAAGAGGGAGGACTAAGCAGAGAGAGGAGTGGAACTGTGAAGTATTGCAACAAAGATCTAAACTGATAGCATAGGGAGTCGTAGATCTGGTATAGCCTTTCATAGTTACCCTTGCCTGAAGAAATAGCCCTTCTAGGTCTTCACAGACTGTGTGGATCAGTCTTTGGATGTTGGTGGCTTCTGAAATGGGAGTATGATTTTGAGTGAAATAGGTGGCTTCTGCTGAAGACAATGTCATGTCTGGACAGAGACTCAGCTAAGTGATAGCAGCAGCTCTCTCTCACAACAGCTAGGGAAACGAATATCTCTATCCTAATGGGGAGTATTGTGTTGTGCACCAATGCATTGATTTCAAAGCACATTTTGTGACTCATGGATCCCTTTGCTTTGTACAGGAAGTTCTGGAAACATCTCCTTCAGTATTATGGCCAGTCTCTTTTACTGAATAAACTTAAAAGGGAAGAGTTACTATAACACCTGCCTCTGAACCTGTTCTCAGTGTCACATTAATATTGCTGTATTATTCATTCTAAAATCCCTTCACCCTTGGCTAGCATTTCTGTTGGGTTAGGTGACTTCTCTGATGGGATGACCTAGAACCTGATTTTGGAGTGTTTGGAATCCCTGGTTTATAGCTAAGCCTCTTGCCCATTTATCATGAAAATAAGGTAAAAGAATTCTAAAAGATATAGAGTATGTCACCTGAATGCCAATTTTCCCCTGACTCTATTGTGTAACAGCAGCCTATCTGCTAAGACAGTGTAATGGTTAATTTTATGTTTTAATTTGATAGGGATGAGGATACCCAGATAGCTGTTGAAACATAATTTTGGGGTATATCTGTGAAAATGTTTCCAGAAGAGATTAGCATTTCAATCAATCAGCAGATTGAATAAAGAAGATATACCCTCACCAATGTGGGCAGGCATCATCTAATTTGTTGAGGGTCTAAAAAGAACAAAAAGACGAAAAAAAAAAAAAAAGAAGAAGAAGAACAAATGGACTTTCTTTTCTAGAGCTAGAAAATTTACTTTCTCTTTCTGTTGGGCATCAGAGCTGTTCTCAGGCCTTCAGCCTTGGACTGAGAGTCATACCATTGGCTCTTCTGGTTGTCAAGCCTTTGGACTCAGCCTGAATTATACCACTGGCTTTCCTGGTCTCCAGCTTTGCAGACAGCATTTTGTGGCACTTCTTGGCTTTACACTTGCATGAGCCAGTTCACATTATAAATCCACTCTTACATATCTCTCTCTCTCTCTCTCTCTCTCTCTCTCTCTCTCTCTCTCTCTCTCTCTCTCTCTGTCTCTCTCTCTCTCTCTCTCTCTCTATATATATATATATATATAGCCTGTTGGTTCTGTTTCTCTGGAGAACCCTGGCTAATACAGATGGTAACTTTTTTCTTTCTTTCATTTATTTATTTATTTATTTTGAGACAGAGTCTCACTTTATTGCCCAGGCTGGAGTGAGTGCCGTGACGTCAGCCTAGCTCACAGCAATCTCAAACTCCTGGGCTCAAGCAATCCTGCTGCCTCAGCCTCTCAAGTAGCTGGGACTACAGGCATGTGCCACCATGCCCAGCTAATTTTTTTTCTATATATATTAGTTGGCCAATTAATTTCTTTCTATTTATAGTAGAGATGGGGTCTCGCTCTTGCTCAGGCTGGTCTTGAACTCCTGAGCTCAAACGATCCGCCCACCTCCGCCTCCCAGAGAGTTAGGATTACAGGCGTGAGCCAACGTGCCCAGCTTTTTTCTTTCTTGAAGTGATCAAATAGCAGCTTAAAGTTTAGCTGGACACTTGCTTTATCCAATAGAAGCATTCCTTATCTGGGACTGGAATCTCTAAATCTGAAGAGCTCAGTGTTGTACTGATATGAAATATGAATTCCCTGAAATGGATTGCTGAAAATGATGATCAGTGGGGACACCTCTACTCCATCCTTTGATTCCTGTTTCCTAGGGAAAAAAGCATCATATCTTGAGCATTAATTTAAGGTATATTCTGTGTCCTGCAGGATAGCATTACATCCTCTCATGATATCATCCCTAGAAGGGCAACTCAATTGCACCTTCGAAAGATCATTTTCTCATTTCATAAGAAACATGCTTTGGATGATGCAAAATGTGCTTGGACCAGTATATCCCAGTATTGTGTGTCCACTTCTATGCCCTTTTTGATGTAAAATAAGTCCTTTGGTCTTTTATATTAAGAGGGATTATGTATATTGGGGAATGTTACGAGAGATTCTATATTGGTGGATAAAATATAACACTTAGGTTAATAGTGTTGGCTAAGGTCTTGTGGGCAGGAAAGGCAAACCATTATTAGAATGTGTGTCAATTCTAGTTAAGATGAATTCTGGTGTCCTTAAGGGTGGAAGAGATCCAATGTTAATGAGTAGCCAGGGATTCTGTCTAGAGAATATATGAAATCAGGGGCAGTAAGAGTTGTATCAATTTTGGTCAATAAGAGCCCATGCAAACTCTCTATATTAGTTTGTTAAGGATGCTATAACTAAATGTTACAGACTGCTTGGCTTCAACAAATGAAATTTATTTTATCACAGTTCTGGAGGCTAGAATTCCAAGATCAAGGTGCCTGCAGATTTGGTTTCTTTTAAGGCCACTCTCTGTGGCTTATAGATGGCTGCCATCTTGCTACCTCATCACATTGTTGTCTCTTTGTGCACACATGTCCCTGGTATCTCTCTTTGTCTCCAAATTTCCTCTTCTGATAAGAACAAAAGATTGAAATAGGACCTACCCTAACAACCACATTTTAGTTCAGTCATTTCTTTAAAGGTCCTATTACCAAATACAGTCACATTACGAGATACTAAGGGTAAAGATTTCAACAAAATTTATAGCCTCCCCTCCAGATGAAAATAGTATCCTTAATTTTCTATAATGTAAACAAATCTCTGGGAGGAGAGGGAGACATTCTCTATCCTCTGGAATGTAAATGAATCTGATCACATGGTTTACTAATGAATGGGCATAAAAAAAGATAAGAGATTCATGGAGGATTATTTTCCACGAGACAAGAAATAACTTTTGCTTGCTTATCTTGACCAGGGGTTCTATGGTAAAAGCTTATTCTTGGCAATATCCACTGTAATAACTCCTTTTTCCCAGGCCAAACAATATGAGTTTTTTTTATAATTATCAATATGTCCATTCCAGTTATACATTTTGAGTTTTTGTGCTAAGTGAGCCCACTGGGACTTGTAAATGAGCCACATCTTCATTAATTACCTGATTCCCATGTCTTCTCATCTATATTAGAGGACATGAAATCACATTGAGGCCATGGGTATCAATGTCAAGTTGGATCCTATGTATGGGTATGCTCTATTCACAAGTAAGTAGTTGACTAAATATAGAGTTGTAATTATCATTGAGCAAGTAATGAGGGAAACATCACCATGCACATTTGTACTATTGCAGGGCCCTTCCTCCTGGGACACAATGTCAACATCAATCAAAGATTTATAGGTCTTTAAACATTTTCAGTCTGAAAACAGGGAAAATGATTGTGAGTTTTTATTAGAGTAACTATCCTTATCTGCCTCTTCAACCATTTTTGATTTCCTTTGATTGATTACATTGAACAATACCCTCCTAGCTTCCCACCTACTTTGACTCTGGAGCTGTTATATTATATCTTCATGGCTCTCTGTCAGTCATGCACCCCTGACTGCCACTTTGATTTTACCATTTATTATGATAACTATGCTCTCTTTATTTCTGACAGTTTAGTACTTCCATCTAGAGTCTATCACTTGAGATACTATTATGCTTCCTTGCTATAAAAAAATCCAGTTTTGTAGCAGCATCTCCCATCATTAACTTTGGCTTAGAGAAGATGCCCAATATTGAGCTCAGTGATGCTGATGACTCTCCCACCAGTGCATTCTTTACTGCTTTACTAAATAGGATGTCATCATGGCCCTAATATAGAACATAAGCTGCAGATGGCTTTTCTAGCCTTATCTAGTATAGCTATTCTAGCACACCAATATCTTTGAGATATTTATCTCCTTTCTCAGAATATTGCATGGAAATTATGGTCTATCTGTTTCACTTGTGAGTTCATCATTTTCTCTAAGTTTCCAGAGCTAAGTAGCATTATGTTAGTACAACCCCAAAGACTCTTGTCCGAGTGTTAAATCCTATACTGAGGAAAAATACTCATATCCACAAGCCGTCCCAAATGTTCTGCTACCTCCTCTTGATCTAGTAACCTCAGAGTCCAGTCACATGCTACTTGTATTGCTCCTGTACAACTTGGCTAGATTCTGCAGCTTCTGTGGACAGTTACTTCTTTTCTCTTTTAATACACTTGGCACTTACTTATTTTGGCTATATTGTAACTTTTCCCCTTATTGATTCTACAGGGATAAATCTTGAGAAAGACATTTTCATGCTTGGCCTTCAAAACAGAGTCCTTTTATCACCTTCAGCCAGAGGGCAGTGCTAGCCTCAAACATCAGATCACTTCTGCATGTTCCAAGCATTTAGAGTGATCTGGGTTTCAAAATGTTGAGTCCATTGTCCCAGATGTCCTCATTTCACACATTCCCAAAATAGAATTCTAATCTTTGCATAGCATATTTACAAGGGTTGAGAAGCTGACCTGTGTTAGAACTCTCCTACTCTACAAATACATATGGAACATTATCCAGGATAGATCACATATTAGGCCACAACACAAGTGTTAACAAATTTAAGAAGATTGAAGTCATATTAAGCATTGTTTTTGACCACAATTCTGTGAAACTAGAGATTGGTAAAAAATTGGAAAATTTACAAATATGTGGAAATTAAACAACACACTTCTAAACAACCATTGAATCAAAGAAAAAACCAAAAGGAAAGTCAGAAAATATTCAGAGAAAAATAAAAATAAAAACACAATATACCAGAACTTATGTGATGCAGCAAAAGCAGTACTGAGGGTTTTTAGTGATAAATGCCTACACTAAAAAAAGAAGAAAAATATCAAATATGCAGCCTAATTTTACACTTTAAGGATATAGAAAAGGAAAAACAAAGTAAGCTCAACATTAGCAAAATGAAGAAAATAATAAAGATTAGAGTAGAAATAAATAAAATGAAAACTGCCAAAACAATACAAATATCAATAAAACCAAAAATTGTTTATTTATTTATTTATTAGAGTTAAAACATAATTGATAAACCATTGACTAGACTAGGAAAAAAAGACAGGAGAGCCAAATTAATAAAATCAGAAATGAAATAGAATTTTCAACCGATGCCACAGAAATAAAAATGATCATAAGAGAATACTGTAAGCTAATATACTATAGCAAACTGGATAATGTAGAAGAAATGGATTCATTCCCAGATACATATAACCTATCAAGACTGAATAATGAAGAAATGGAAAATCTGAACATATCACTAACAAGAAAACCGAATCAGTAATCAAAAACCTCCCATCTCAGTCTGTTCCAGATGCTATAAAAAAGTAGCATAATCTAGGAAACTAATACACAACAGAAATTTATTTCTCATAGTGCTGGAGGCTGATAAGTCCAAGTACAGGATATTTGGTGTCTGGCGAAGGCCTGCTTACTATTTCATAGAGGATGCCTTCTTGCTGTGTCCTCCCATGATGGAAAGGGTCAATGAGCTCCTTTGGGTCTGTTTTACAATGGTAAGAATCCTATTCATGAGGGTTTCTCTCTAATGACCAAACAACCTCCCAAAAAGGCCCACCTCCTAATACCATCGCTTTGGGGATTAGAATTTCAACATACTAATCTGGGTGAGGGGCACCCAAACATTCAGACCGTAGAATTTTCAAATAAAGGAAAGGCCAGGACCAGATGGCTTTACCAGGGAATTCTACTAAACATTTAAGAAAGAATTAATGCCTAGCCTTCTCAAATTTTTGCAATTATAATTAAAGCAGGTTCTAATATTCAGATATTCTCCCCTTTCTCTAAGGGAATGAGTCCAAATAGGCCAAAGTACCAAGAAAGCCCTTTGAAGTTTACATTGGCCTTCAACTGATTAAACACCTTTAGCTTTCATTTTTTTCCCAGTGCATCAGTGGAACTCAGTAAGGGCCATACAATTCCACTGGCTTCCTAATTAGTAACCCTCTCACCAGCCCCAAACTTCATAACAGTCCAGGCTATTTTCGCTGCGAGTTAAATTCTTTTCACTGTATTCCATCCAAGTTCATATGTCCTTTGGAATGATTACACCATTACTTCATGACAGATGCTGCCACTGGTGATGGAGTCCTCACTGTTAGTAGGCTGATAAGTAAGTGATCCAGCTCCAAAATCCCATGTTATATTTGATTTACTCAAACAAATTCTAATTTAGGTCATGCTTTCTAGAAAACTAATTTTGAAAAGGAAACTTAAATCAGTAATATAACTAAAGTGCATTTAAGCATTGGCGATTAGAAGATAGGTATAGTCATTAACAGAAGGAAGATGTACCGGTTTCCTGTTGCTTCTGTAACACATTCTCACAAAATTAGTGGCCTAAAACAGCCCACATTTATTCTATTACAATTCTGGAGGTCAGAAGCCCTAAAATGGGTCAGAAGGGCTATGTTCTTCATGTAGGTTCCAGTAGAAAATTAGTTTCCTTGACTCTTCTAGCTTATATAAGAAATCTGTATTTCTTTTTTTTTCTTTTATTTCATCATATTATGAAGGTACAAATATTGTTAGGGTTACAAATATTGCCCCTGTCCCCTCTCTCCCCCCGATATGTCCAATCCCCTGGTGGTGTGTATCACACACGTTATGGAAGCATACATCCCTTTCCTCCTCCCCACTCCTGCCTGCCCACCACCTGCTAAAAAGTTTTTTTGTTTGTTTGTTTGGTTTTTTGTTTGGTTTTTTTAGCATTTTGGTTACATTGTATATCTTTGCCTCTCCCTAAGAAGGGTTAGAGTTATGCCTTCCCCCTCCAAAATGCTCATCCCATCCCTAACGTTGGGTCCCTCCCACACACACCGAATCTCTGGTGAGCATTGCCACCATTTGAAAACCGAAGTTTAAATCAGTCAGTACCAATTTGATGGCAAGTAGCTTGGTTCATATCCCATTTCTTCGTTTTCAAAGCCAGAAGCATAGCATCTTTTGTTATGGCAATACCTGCTGTATCTACGACCTTCTAGCCTCCTTATAAGGACTCTTGTGATTAAATTGGGGCCACAAGATAATCCAGAACAATGTCGCCATTTAAAAATCCTTCATGTTGTATCCACAAAGTTTCTTTTGCCATGTGAGATAACATATTTAATGCTTTCAGGGATTAGAATGTTGATATCTTTGATGGAGTATTATTCAATGTATCACAATCTAACCTCTGTGATACCTTCAATTTATAACACAGGGAACTATTGAAAATTAATTAATGACATTTTCTGTTATATTCCTAATGTTAATGTATATCTCTAACAAACTGGATGATCTCTGCAACATGAACACAATTTCCTTACAGGTGAAGTAATAATGATTCTTAGCATGTGATTTAATGCTACACAATTCTTTAAACCTAAGATTATTTATTACTGTCCTAATATTACAACATTTATATTTAATTATAGTTTCTACAAATGGTTTATGAAATATTTAGTCAAAATACCATTTTCACATTGTGTTTGTGGTGACATTTTTTTTATTTTTAAACTTTTACAATAACATTCCATTTTTAATACATTTTTCATGTCACAAGCAGCTAATTTGCTCTTAGTCTTTTTATTGCCTTTGTGTTTCTTTTCCTGCATGTGATTCAAATACAACCTTTTACTTTTTTATATTTTGCTGGATGATAGAGTAAATTATAAAGCAGATATGTTATTTGAAAATTAAAGTTAAACAGAATTATACAGATGTATATTTTGGAATGGGTTGTTTGTTTTGTAAGATTAACCTTTTATTACAATCAGTACCAAGTGACTTTTGATTTTAATTTTTTAAGTGTTACAAACATTACTTTTTTAAAAAGAATGTGAAACCATGGTTAAATAAAGGGAAATTAATTTTAAAGAAGTTTTCAACATTTAAGCAGTATTTTTCATAGTCATTCTCTATTCTGAACCATTAAAGTATAAGATTAATCAGATTTTCCATGCAAATGACCCATGAAAGACCACATTATCCTGGTGCTATGCTTCAGTGATATATGCAAAATATACTATCAGCTGAGAGTCATACAGATTGATGGGTGGTGTGATATATTGATATTGCTAATACCTTCAATCTTGGTTTCAAAGCAACAGTAAAAGAGACCCAAAAATTTCATGAACTTTCACTTCTATGTTCATGTTCGTAGGTTTAATTTTTTGACCTTTACACTTTAGTTTACACAAACTAGAAATATTTGCTATTTTCTAACATTTTGTTTAAATCTGAGGTTAACAAGTTGGACCTGCTAACATCACAGGGGAAAACTTTATTTTTAACAAAGTGTGAGTAAGAGAATGTGTCTAGACTTCTAGGCATGGAAAGACAATATAAACATAGATGTAAACTAGAATGAATGCATATTTATTGCCATATTCTTACCTTCAATGAAGAAATATATTATTATCCTTATTTTATAAATATTGTAGTCCCATAAGTAATCATTAAAACATGTAGCCTCAAAGTTTCAGGCAAAAATATAATGAAATTCAAGGCAAAGATAGTGATGAAAATCATATCTTTTATATACAAATTTCAATTTTTTTAAGTATTACAGAGAACTTCATGTAACAAAATATGCATTATTTTATATCTGCTTAGATAGTCTAAATTTGTATTTTAACATTTTCATTAATTAGATAATCAAGGCTCATAATGATCTTAGAATGACATAACAAATAATTAATGTTCATTGCTATACAGTCTTATATCTTTTAGGCTTGGGCTGGTGTCTATGTTATTGTTGCCTTTTAGAGCCACTTGTATTCTATACATATTTGATGACTGTTATGTGAGCACATCTAACCTAAACATGTTGAGGGTATGAAAGAGAATGTGTGCCCTGTCTCATGGAATTGAGACTAAAGCTTTGAATAAATAATCCAGCCGGAGAACAATATAAGATAAAATTGACAATAAAATAATTACTATATATAGGATAATATTTGCGTTGTTCAAATATAGAATGCTTTATAGAGTCTATGTAACATACTACTCAAAAATTATAATGTGCTTTCAAGTCAAACAGACTACTCTGATTAACTCTCTGATGCGCACAGCGCAAGCTGTATTACCTTGGGCAAGTTAGTTATTTCCTCCTACATTAACTAAATATGATATTCGTATCTCCACAATAGATTATTTGTTGAAATAATAATTGAAATTAAATTTGATAAAAATCATAGAATACATCTATCTGTTATATACTATTTAGTACTTATACATTATTTAACACATATTAAGCACTCAATGCATGTCAGATTGTATTAATGTTAGTTGTCTCTTTTAGGATATTGTATTAGTGTTAGTATTTACATTAGTATTATTTTGAGTTTTTGTATGTTTCTCTATTCAGGAGTTAAATAAGTTGAAAGAGACAGATGTATGAGGGTCTTTTTTGGCAATGGGTTCGTATGGGTGGTTATGTGTTTCTGCAGCACAGATAAGGGACTTGGGTATGGAGATAGAAGGTAAATGCATTTTATTAATCAGTTATTTGTTTTTTGAGCATGTGCCCCATATTAGGCACTAGCACTATGCTAATTCCTGAGGAAGTCAAGTACAAACATGTATAATTTGGCTGTCAAGAAATTTATAATCTGGGACAGAAAGAGAAAAGTAAATAAAGGATGAAAATGCATAAGAGTATATAAAGAAACACAGACAAAAGGAACAACAGCTCAGATGGCTGGTCAGAGATTTCAAGAAGCAAGAGGAATGGACTGTGTTGTACTCAGGCAGGGAAAACAAGCACGCGATGTACAGATAAAGCTGAAGAGTCCAAAATGACTACAGGCAAATTGGGAAATGTGTTTGACAAAGAATTTGAGTAGATAGATGAAGTAGAGCCAGTTCGTATATGATCTAAGATGTGGAGGAGGAGGTCTGGAGACATTGGCATGTTACTGGAAAATTTGGAGTAAGGAACTGATACTAACTAAGTTACTTTGCAAAGCATATGTGCATTATGTTACAAACAAACCTCTATGATTTTTAATTGTGCATTAGATTAATTTTGAAAGTGAAAAAGAAGTTACTGGTAACTTTCCAACTCCTTTCAAAAGAAGATATCTGGATTTAACATCCATCCTAAGGAGCTGGGCTTTTTCAGCAATGCTGGTAAAAGTGCCAACAAGTCTTTTTTTCATTCAAATGACAACCTTCTCCTGGACACTGTCCTATAGTCTGAGTGCATTCTTTGTGAATTAATCACTTAGGCAATAATATTAGTTAATAATAATCTCTTTGATATGTAAAATGAAACATTCCTGTATTCAAATATTTCAGAAATCAGAGTTTGCAGTTTTGATCTTGTATAGCAAGAGAATTTGAATCTTTCAGCTTTATGTTCCATGTGACATACAGTACCATACTTCCGCTTTCCCTTCGCATCCTCATGTCAAACGGACTTTAAAATATAAATCTCTCATCACTGTCATCAAACTTTTATGAGCATCGACTGGAAAAAAAAAAAGAATCATAGATATTATAAGGGTGGAAGAATGTAGTATAAAAATTGCCCTAAGAAAAAACCCACTAATATTAGTCAAGATCACGTACTTCATAGCAGCTGCATTATAAGGACAATTATATAACTTAAGCATAGTTTTGAAAGAATAGAAAGAGTTTGCATTTCTCTCAAAACGACATTTTAGGCCGGGCGCGGTGGCTCACGCCTGTAATCCTAGCTCTCTGGGAGGCCGAGGTGGGCGGATCATTTGAGCTCAGGAGTTCGAGACCAGCCTGAGCAAGAGCGAGACCCTATCTCTACTATAAAAAAATAGAAAGAAATTAATTGGCCAACTAATATATATAGAAAAAATTAGCCGGGCATGGTGGAGCATGCCTGTAGTCCCAGCTACTTGGGAGGCTGAGGCAGCAGGATTGCTTGAGCCCAGGAGTTTGAGGTTGCTGTGAGCTAGGCTGATGCCACGGCACTCACTCTAGCCTGGGCAACAAAGTGAGACTCTGTCTCAAAAAAAAAACGACATTTTACTTCACTCTCTTAGTACTTTGACTTGTAGGAAAGTAGGCAAAGTGAGCCCCTTCCCACCTCTTGGAGTCTTTCCTTTACTGACTATATTATGCATTGTAAGCTCCATACTGAGATACCAACAGATTTTCACAAGTGTCTTACCTCATAAAGTGATTTATTTATGGAGCAATTGTAATCTGCTAATAGAAATCCCATTTTTAGTGGCTCAAAGAAAACCATGGGTTATTTCCCTGACTACAAGAGTATGGGGAATGTGGCAAAATGTTACTTGGATAAGTAGAGACATTATCTTATTAAAGTTTTAAATTTAAAACATTCAAAAATACAGAGAAAAAGCTATATAAAATGTCTTTTTTTTTGAAATTCAGTTCATACTGGGAACTTTTTTCTTAACATTTCATTTTGCTTATATTCTATAAAATACCAGTACCAAAAATGATTGCATACGAACATTTACAATATATTTACTTTCTAAGATTAGTGTAATTTATTTCTATTACCCGTTCTTTCAGCTTATAGCTATCATGAAATACTTTATTTGAATTCAAACACAGAAATATATATTACTTCATTGTGAAAGTATTTTAGTTATAAAACTACAAATTAGAAAACTAAAAATCCTGTAAAATTACAAGCAGCATTGTACAATTTCCACTAAAGAATATTAGAAATAAAATAAATGGTGTTTGTGGATATAACTATATTCTAAAATGCAGAAATGGTCTAATGAATCTACAGTGTAACATCTTTTCTATTTCTACTGTGAAGGACTGGTGCATTATATCTTCTAAGTTTATGTTTCCTGTGGGCTTTATTTTATTTTTATTTGAAGCCTAAAAATACAGAATATTTCAGTTGAATGTCATGTTTTTACTTTTTAATGATGAGGAATTAAAATATGAGCTAGACTATAAGCTTACCTATTGAAACATATTATAAGGCCAGATATTACTTTTGTTAATTTTTAGGCTGTAGGCTGCTCAAGCAGGTTCTTTGAGAGACAGCAGGAGGGAAGTCATAGACTCAAGTTTAATAGTTCACTTAGCAATAATCAGGTTGATCTGTAATCCAGAAGGGTATTTGGGACTTTTGAGATTAATTTTGCTTCATATATTGCTTTTCATAGATTCAACCTGGAGAACATCTGCTTCATTATTTAGTGACTTTAGGACCCAATTAGAAATTCAATGGATTCAGTGAACATGAGATTGAAGCAAAAGAAATGGCTGATCCCATGGAATTTTCTAGCTACATTATTGTAGTTCTTATTATTAATATATTATCTCTGCTATATGAGAAAATAAGTGACCAGGATACTAATATGGCTGGTAAAGAATATTTACTTATATTTATTTTTTGTATGTTTGGATACCCATTCAAAAATCAATTGATTAAACTTTTCCAATATTCTTTATATGTCAATAAAATCAATTTTCTAACACTTGACAGTTCCTCTGGACAACCATTTCACAATTCACTGCATCTTATTTTCTTTTTCCATTCATAATATTTTAACTTGGTAGCCTTAAAGCACCATAACCTTTTTACTAAGTTTTAAATAGTGTTTTCTATACTACTCAAAGGTCTAAGTTCCCCCATGTAAAAACCTTAATGTTAGTATGCTCTTTAAAATATATTGATAGTAAAGAGAATATTTTGTTGCTCCTGCAATTACACCAGTGTGTGGACATTTATTTCATTTACCCATTAATTCTTACTCTGAGGCAAGATAAATGGTCTTCATTTTTAAGATAAGCAAATAAATTGCTAAAATATAAATAAAAGCAAGTTAGAGGGAGAGTAAATTTCAGGTCTCTTGATTCCAACTTTTAAATGTTATAATTGGTTATCTTTATAATTGGTTATCTTTATGTCTGATCATTTAAGAGGCTTCATTATTATTTGGTCACTTTTTACTCACAGGAGGCCCTTATATATGATAGATCTTAAAACCTGTGAATACAGATTTGAAAAAGGCATGTGCCTATCAATAATCTTGAAGAGGAATGCAGATCAAGAAATAGAAAAATTACATTTGATAAAAATAGTGCATCAAGAAATTTAAAAAGAGTTTAGTAGAAATATAGAAAGATGGGAGAGAGTTCTTATTCCCAGGCTCAAGGATAAATGAAGCTCTAAAAGAAATACAGAAAATATGCTAACTATTGCAGGGATCTTCAAACTACAGCCCGTGGACCACATGTGGCCCACCGAGGACATTTATCCGCCTGCAGGATAAATGTTGCCACGGCTGCCTGTTCTGTTAGTAGCTGACTCGTCCCAGGCCCACAGTGCGCATGTGTGGAATGTGCACTGCACTCTCCAAAGGCCCTCCAACAGTCCGAGGGACAGTGAACTGGCCCCCTTTAAAAAGTTTGAGGACCCCTGTGAGAGAATAAAAGTTAAGCATAGAAGTTAGGTACAAAAGTAGGGGGGGGAAACAGAAACAGATGCAAAGTCTCATACATGACAGAGTTCATGGTTTTTCCAGGAAGAGAAAGATAGGTATGATTGAAATTACACTGTAATGTGGGAGGGCTGAGAGGTACAGTAGAAGAGATAAAGAAGAATAAAACCAAAAAGAATATTTTAAATCATACGAAGACCTGTTTTGATCTGTTAAGATTACCAAAATTAAAAAAGAAAATCAGACCATAATGTTAACTTTGCCACCTATAATTCAGGATATGCCAGTGTAGTGAAAAGAGAATTAGAAGGAACACTGACCCCAATTAAGCTAGTCATTAGTTGTTGGGTTCTTTTCTTCAATGTCAAATATTCAGTTGAACAACTTTTTCAAAACTGTTTTCATGTATGTATACACTATGGGAAATAAAGAAACAAATATTTAAAAATGTTGAGTTTGGTTTGTTTAGGGTTTTTACATGAAGGGGTGCTGGATTTTATCAAATGCTTTTTCTGCATCTATTAAGGTGATCTTATGGTCTTTGTTTTTACTTCTGTCTATGAGGTGAATCACATTTATTTATTTGCATATGTTGAACCATCCTTGCATCCTGGGATGAAACCCACTGGATAATGGTGGGTTATCTTTCTGTTATGCTGTTGAATTTGGTTTCCTTGTATTTTGCTGAGGATTTTGTGTTCATAAGGGATATTGGTCTGTAGTTTCAAAAGACACCACCTGTACTGGAATGATTATTGCAGCACATTTCATAACTGCAAAGATGTGGAATCCATGTAAGTGTCCATCGATTGATGAGTGGATAAAGAAAATGTCACACACATACACACACACACATACACACACACACCCTATGGAGTACTACCCAACCATAAAAAGGAATGAAATAATGTCATTTGCTGCAATTTGGCTGGAACTGGAGACCATTACCGCAAGTGAAGTATCTTAGGAATGGAAAAACAAACACCAAATGTTCTCACTAATAAGTGGGAGCTAAATAATGGGTAGACATGGTCATAAAGTGGTATAAAGGACATTGGAAACTAAGAAGAGGGGAGAGTGGGAGTAGGTGAAGGATAGACACTTACCTATTTGGTACATGTACCCTATTCTGGTAATAGGCATGCTAAAAGCCCTGACTTTAGCATTATACAATTCACCCATGTAACAAGAACACTTGTACCCTTAATATTTTGAAATGAAGCTTATTTTAAAATGTTGAGTTTGATGATTATTTGAGATATCTGAATGAAATTATTGAGTTCTCAATTGTATGAGTTGTATGGGTGGGTATAAATCTCAGAGGAGATATCTGGGCTGGAGATATAATTGTGAAAATTCTTGGAGCTTTTGGGTGTCTAAATAAATAAACTCTATCTTTCCTGCTAAATTTGGAACCAAATGAAGTAAGAGTCAGATGGTTGGACATAAAATACCATCCTTTTCACTGGCAAAACAAAGTTCAAGAATATAGCCCAATTGTGTAGCTATGGTGGTATTCCAAATAAGGAATTCAAAAAATAAGCCCATATAGCCTCAATTTTTTGGCAGTTTTTGGAGTTTATAGGCTTCCTTCATGTGGACCTAATCTTCTAAACTTATCAAATGGCTAACAATAAATGATAATATATTCCTTCTTTGAGTAAGCAGACTGAAAATGAGGCAATGCAAATCTAAGTTGTTTTACCTTAATATTCAGTCATATAAGACACTGCTACTTTGGGCAAAAATGAGACCAAACTATTGCTTTAATGAAATGAGGACATGTAATTGATTCAAAGTATGTATTAAGCTCTTAATAGTAGAGATGAGTTTGTAGGAGGTAATTCAAGCTATAAAGGCAATCAACTACAGAGAAAATCAAATGAAAATAGAAGAAAACCTAAGTTTAAGACATATGCTGAAATATGACAAACACATTAGTCCATGCTAATGGACTAATGGAGAGCATGAAGAAAGAATTATTGCTTCAAATTTATATATCCCCAGTGCTTAAAAGAATACATTTCTATATATCAGTCTCTTAAAATGTTCTCCGTATTAAAGCCATGTTCCTCAAATGTCTTCTACAATTTTGTTTATCCTTTATACACCTATTCAATTTCATAAATATTGAGTGTCTGCCATAGAGCTTATTTAGACACAGAAATAAGCTCTTAAAATAATAAATATGTAAGACATATTCCCTCTAATTGAGCTTCAGTTTAATGGGAAATTCAAACAAAAGTGAATAGTGTTTTAAATATCACAATGAGGATATATATCTTGGTGGATATATAACATGCTGTGTGGCCACAGGGATCGGAAAGAACATCTAATTTTTGGGGACAGAATATGCTTGTAGAGGAGGTAATTTCTAAAGGAAAAGTACAAATGGGAGTTCAGTTTGGGGAACTTACAGCAGGACAGCATGGAGAAGAGTGTCCTAAACAAGGAGAACAGAGGGTGAAAAACCTGACATATAGTTTGTTTCAAAAACAGAAGTCAATAATCAGCACTTTTGTACAAGAATCTTTTCTAATATTCATACATGAGAGCAGAGTTTAAGAAAAGCAGTAAGGGTGGTTATTGCCCTAGAGTTAGTAACTGTGGTCAGCGATCATCCCCAACCTTAAGACTAAAGGGGGAAAAAAGGAGGGAAAAGCCACTGCATCATGGAAACAAAACTGTACCCAGCAAGCTGGCAAAGAGGAGCTATGTCATTTCAGGAGCTACATCTCCCCAGGGGTGGAGCTAGGGACTACAGGCCCCAATATCACCCTCTCCTAATCTCCTGTCTCATTCTACTGGGTCTCATTGGACAAACTCTACTGGAAGCTGTATGGCTAAGGACCTGACTTCAGCAATCCACAGAGCCCAGCCTTCTGGCAGAAAGAACAGCATGAAAATTGGTGAAAGTACCTCTGGAAGGGTTAAAATTGTATTATACAGATGAAAGTAACATGTATTAAGCTGCTTACCGTCGACTCTATTGTGGCACTATTTCCCATCAGGAATCAAGGAGGAACTTATCCGTATACCCTGACCAGTACTATGACTCTTACATCTGGAAAACATTAAAGTGCAATTCAACTTCAATTTTCAGGGAAAGAAGAGGTTGTAAAATAGAGTTAACATTGAGCTGATCTGTGGTGGCTATATGTTACTATAGCTCCATCTGACTAACTCTTGGTCAAGATAGGGATAAAATAATATATTAGTAATGTATTTTGTGCAACTTAAAGTCCTGAAACTCTCCCAGAGGCAAGACAACATTGTTCATGGAAAACGTATAGATAGATGATTTGCACCTGGTTTAAGCGTTTACTCAACCTGGTTTTGGCTGTCTGACTAATAAGTATTACAAACAAACACAGGTGGAAGCAGCAGCTCATGCCTGTAATCCTAGCACTTTGGGAGGCGCATGTTGGGGGATTGCTTGAAGCCAGCAGTTCGGGACCAGCCTGAGCAAGAGCGAGAACTACCTCTACAAAAAAGGAGAAAAAAAATCTCTGGGTGTGATGGTGCATACCTATAGTCCCAGCTGCTCTGGAAGCTGAGGCAGGAGGATCAGTTGAGGCCAGGAGTTTGAGGTTGCAATGAGCTATTATAAGGCCACTACACTCCAATCTTGTTGATAAAGCAAGACCCTGTCTCAAAAAAAAAAAAAAAAAAAGACTCTGATTATTAAATGTCAGGTAACTTCATGCTCAAAGTCATTGTTGAACCAGTTACTAGGCTGACATATAATCTTCCTGCCCAGGTAATCATCGGTAGGTAAATTCATTAAACGATTTCTGTGCCTCTCCTCCACTATTAATTCTTAGTCTTTAGAACCCACCACATAACAGGCATGAACTATGTGCTGGTTCATGAAAATGAAAACCACCATATGTTTTGAAAATCAAAATAAGGGACTATAAAATTCTTTCATAAGCCAAAGTATCCCTCTTTCAACTTTTTCTCAGCATGGACTGGCTCCTTGTATTTTTAAAATATTTCAATGTGTTGATCTTCATGAGGTTGGATAGAGTTCACCTCCTTGGTGGGCATCAGGTGCTTCTGCCTTGCTCAGCTTGTCTTCCTGCACAGGCACCCTGAGTTGTTGAACTCTCACAGATCAGGCTCTCCTTCTCCTTTTCATGATTCAAATTTCCTTTTTTAAAGGAGAAGAAATTTAAAGGTATCTTCTCATGTTAATAAAGTTTATTTCTTTATTTATAGTTTCAGAAAAATGTGATCTGAGAAAGAATTCCTTTACTTTCTGATTTTTAAGTAAAATATTTATTTCTAAATTTGATACAAAAATGGTATAAAAATACAGGTTAAGTGTAATATCAGGGAATTTAACCAAAATAGGGGAAAATAATGGTATTTTATTGGGAAAAATGATGATGGGGAAAATAAAAGTATTCTTATCATTCGGGGAGATAAATGAAGGGATGGGACTAACTTTTGTGATGGATGAAAGAAGGAGAAGTAGAGCAAAAAATCATGAATAACTTCCAGCATTTACACTTGTGTAAGTAGGGGATGGTTGCGGAGCTAACAGACGTGCATACAACCTGAGAAATTTTATGGTTAAGGAAGAAGATGCTACATTAAATTCTGATGGCATGTATTTTTAGGTACTTGGGTAACTTGTAAGTGACGATGTCAGATATGTAGATGTAGAAAGAAATTTGGGGAGTCTGCAGCATATAGATAGCAGTGGAAATCATGAACATGATCACAGAACCTAGGACATAGAGAGAAAAGTAGGAAGGTTGAGACTGAACCCTCCTGAATATGAATATTTACTTATAGCCCAAGGAAACTGAACGCCCCTCAACACACACACACACACAAACAAACACACACACAATGACTGAGAAGAAATAATAAAAAAAAACAGGAGGACAGAACCCTTCTTTAACAGAAATATAAAAGAGCATTCTGAGGAAAATGAGGGTGATATTTTCAAATATTGCAAGACAAAGTATTTTGGAAAGCGGTCCCTGGATATAGTAAAGAAAGGCTATATATCATGCAGAGTGTTCATTTTCTAGTAAGAATGGGGCTGAACACCAAAAGCCAATGAGTTAAGGACTAAATCATGTGTGAGGAAATTGGGAGAGAAAGTGTAGCCTAGTCTATGGAAGAGATTAGCAAAACCAGATGGTTATACCTTAACCAAGGCCAACATCTCTGAAGTCTTAAGACATGAATGAAGCTAGGAGGCTATTGGATTTCCAGATTGAGGTGTCATTTATGAGCTAAAATTAATAGGAAATAGTGAATAACTGCATTCTACCTATAAGTAGAATAAGGGTATAAGTAATCGTGATTAAAGCACAAAAGCAAATATAGAAGACATACATTCTTGGTGAAAGGTGATGAATTTGGTTTTTGACATGTCTGCCACATATTCCACATATTCTGTCACATATATGTCTGGTTGGAAGATAGTTGTGGAGTCTCTGTATTGGAATAGTGGTTAGGTATGCATATTTGTGAATTCCTATCATAAAACACTGTTGGGGGGGGTTAAATGGTTTTCAGTGCATCGCTTTGCCAAAAGGATGAGAAATAAGGCAAAAACATTTATTGGTTTGATTAAGAGGTTACTAACCCTAATAGAGGTTACATCAGCCTAAATAAAAGGAAGCCTTTTTAAGTGAAAACACGGGTAGCTACCTGAAATCCATCTGCAGAAAGGCAGTGTAACTTTCTAATTGGCATTAAGGCTGCCTTATATGCTAGTGGAGGCTCTTTCAGCATATTGGTGGTAATTATTACTGTGGCAGTGGAAGAGAGGATAGAGGTTAAAATTTAAAAAATGGCAAATATGGAAAGCAAGAATAAAGTAGATGAAGGCCAGAACCCTGTAAACAAATATACAAAAGTTATATATAGAGAAAAGAACCTGGCAAGAAAACTGAGAAGAAACATTCAGAGACAAAATAACTCCAACGTGGTCAGAGGTGATCTGGGTCTATGGCTTTGATGTGGAATGACACGCTTTGGGAGTAGCATTTTCCATATAATGTAATGCTTGGTAATCCTCTTCTTTGGCCACTTTTCAAATTGGATGGCTTCTTTGACCCAAATAGCTCACTTCTGCCCCCTTCTGATTTTTGCCTGGTACAACTTGCAAGTTAGAATTAATTGTGAACTTAGGTCACCTGTGAAAATCCGGAGCCTGACAGTTCATACAGATCTCACCACTAGAGGCCTGATTTCTACATTCTATTCTTGTAAAATACAGAATTCTGTTGATGCATCCCAGTCACCTGTGGTTGTGCTAATCCCTTCTTTTACTAGTTCTATCCATTCTTAATTACTAATGGCTATCTTTTAAAGGTTAACATCAGTGAAGTCTGAAGTGATATGGACTTAGACCTGGGTTATTAGTTTTCCAGTGGAATTTGAAATTAGTCTACAGGGCTAATATCTATGCACTTGGAGAGAGCTCTGGATGTCTGAGTGTCCACTGATAAGAATCTACCCTAAAGTTAACTGTGTTTATCTAAGAATGAGGTTCTGCCTTGAGTTCAGATTCAGCAATTTAAAATCTGAATGATATGTTGTTAGACACCCTGTTACACTGTTACACTCTTCCAAAATATGCTGCTAATGAAGCCTGCACTGTAATTACTTTATTAATTATTGATCTTTGATGATAAACCTGAAGTTATATATGATCTTAATTCCGGGCAGTCTTGTCCACAGCTATATTCCTGATACAAAGGAGAAGTGTATTAAATGCTAGGTTTCAGCAGTATTTCTTAAGTGAATTAATAGATAAATAAGTTAGGTTAAATATATGCACTAAATTATAGATCTTTTTTTTTGATGCTCCATCACTGCTGATCTCAGATCTGTTCTGAAAGAACTAATTGTATAGATTATGATGCTACACATCAGACTCTAGCTGTCATCCAATATCAGCACATCCTCTGTCTAAACTGAAATCTAAGGTAAAAAACTCAAATTTTCAATAACTTTCCTCATATGGAAATTTGGACTTCAGCGCATCTCCAAAGAGTCGGCACTTAGCAGCTGGGTCAGTTCTTTCTCCATATCTACTCAAATTCTAACCTCTCCCATTCTACCATTAATCATAGTGGCATGATCCTAGCATTCTCTGTACCTGAAAACATGAGAATTTTTTTTTTTCCATTAATTTCGCTTTCATATCAATGTGACAACATGCTCGACACATTTATCAGGATGTTTATTTTTAAACTATTTCTGACCCTTCCTATTGCCAACCTTGCCCTTTCTGGACCTTCTGTTACGCTCATGTTACCATACCTGTCTGGCCTGAGTTGTGGCTATGCTTGCCTCCTACTAAACTCTGCTGTCAAATGTTCACCGTTCACCTTCTCAAAAAAAAAAAAAAAAGAAGTTCACCTTCTCATAATAGTTATCTTATTTTCTGTGTGTTTGTGTATGTGCATTTGACTTCTATCAGCGGGACTCATTAATAAGAACCAGTAATTTGAATTTCTTTCTTAATATTCTATCGATAGAGAATAAACAATGTGACTTAACACTCAAGATTTGTGATGGCAATGGAGCTTTTATGGAAACCATTGATAATGTGACCCCAAACAAAAGAAAGGCAGAGAAAATTAGAGACTCGAAACACTGAATCAATAAATCAAGAATTATTTCTGAATACCTTAGGGAAGGAAAATATGTGACTAATTCTATTTTTTCTCTTCTTGGTATAATTCTAATTCCATTACTAACACAGTCATTATTACTAGCTAGCATGTGTGGAGCAAGTAGCATGTAATTGGCTCTATAATAATTATAATTGATATATTATTTAATGTCTTTCTCACAAAAATCTTACTATAATATGAGATAGAGAAAGAAAAAGGCTCTGGCCAGAGATCTTTTTTCCAAGATCTTGTTTCCCAGAAATAAGACCCTAGGGAGCAGCGATGACCCATTCAACACCTTCTTCCATGAAACCAGGCTGGCAAGCACATGCACTGGACCCTCTCTGTGAACCTGGATCCTGCTGTCATAGATGGGGTAAGAACTGCCATTTATGAGCAGCTCTTCCACCCTGAGCAGCTGATATTTGGCAAGAAAGATGCTGCTAACCACTATGCCCATGACCACTACACTGTTGGGAAGGAGATTATCCATCTGGTGCTGGAGCGAATCTGAAAACTGAGAGACCATTGCACCAGACTTCAGGGCTTCCCAATCTTAGTTTTGGGAGTGGCACTGGCTCCGGCTTTACCGCCCTACTGATGGTGTGGCTCTCTGTTGACTATGGCAAGAAGTTTAAGTTGGAGTTTGCTATCTACCCAGCCCTCCAAGTGCCCACAGTGGTTGTAGAATCCCATAACTCCCTCTTGACCACCCACACCACCCCAGAGCACTTAGATTGTACCTTTATAGTAGACAACAATGCCATCTATGATGTCTGCTTCTGCAACCTGGTCATTAAGCACCTTACCTACCCGGACCTCAACAGGCTCATCAGTCAGATGTCCTCCTTCATTGCCTCACTGCATCTTGATGGTACCTTGATGTGGACTTCACGGAGTTCCAGACAAATCCAGTGCCCTGCCCCTATATCCACTTTCCCTGGTGACCTATTCACCTGTCTCAGCTGAGAAGACTACCTTGAGCAGCTCTCAGTGGCAGAGATCACCAATGCCTGCTTTGAACACTACAATCAGATGGTCAAATGTGACCTTCACCATGGTAAGTACATGGACTGCTTCATGTTTTATTGTGGACAAGTGGTGCCCAAGGGTGTGAATGCAGCTATTGACGCTATCAAGATCAAATGTAGCATCCAGTTTGTGGACTGATATTCCACAGGTTTCAAAGGTGATGTTGACTACCAGCCCCCAAAAGTGGTGCCTGGTGGCAACGTAGCCAAAATGCAGTAGGCAGTCTGCATGATAAGCAATACCACAGCCTGGTGGTAAGCAATACCACAGGTGGGCCTGGGCCCACCTCAACCACAAGTTTGACCTGATGTATGCCAAGTGGGCATTTGCACACTGGTATATTGGCAAGGGATTGGGGATGGGGATTTCTCTGAGTATTGGGAGAACCCAGCCACCCTAAAGAAGGATTATGAAGAAGTAGGCACAGAGTCTGTGGACAGTGAGGATAAGAATGGAGTTCTAGGGGTTCCTGGCACCTGCAACACCTGGTCTCTGGCTCCCCAGTTTTGTATCTGTCATTCCACTGTTTCCCCAACCCCTACAAACACAGTTGATGTCTCAAATGGAAACAAAATGATCTAGGAAGTCTTAAGCTGGTATTTTCATCTACAAGTGAAGAATGAATCTAAAGTTCTGCAGAGCAGTTGTTTAAGGTTTGAGGGAGAGGGATGGGATTGGTAAAGGGGCACAAATGAAGCTGTAAATGTTACATTTTACTTTGTAAGGTGGCTGACAGGTGAGTGCTCATTGTATTTTTAGTTCTTACATCTTAGGCATACTCTACAAATAGTTGCTGTATTATTTGTATTATATAATGCTCTGTATTCAATTTATAATAAAATTATTTTTAGAAGGAAAAGTTAGTATTCCTCTAAGCAGCAAGAGAGGCCCTACTTGGCAGCTTTAATTGGCATAATGTAAATTTGTAAACACAACATAAGGGTGCTGTTTTAATGATAGGTTTGCCAATCCAAATTTCAGCTTACACCATGGGAGACTTAGTAAAATGTGAGATGGCATTTTAAGTGCATATTCACAGGTGTTATAGCCTAAAATTCACTTTGCTAAAAATGATATATTAAGCAAATGTCACATAGATTTAGGTGAGATTTTTAAATCATATGCTGGGAAAAATATGATGAAAATAATATCAAAGAAATCATTTATGATCTAAAGATCTTATACTAAATTAACCAATGAAAATATAAAAATTGCCAAATGCTAGATGAAGACAGAAATTTAGAAGTTATTCAGTTCAACAAAATCATACAATTACAGTCAATACAATGGTTTAAATTAGAGTACACACCATTAAGACCATTTTCTAATAGCAAATGAACTTGAGCATCATTTCATAGGTTAATTGAATTGGTTATCAGTAATTCTTCATCTATCATGTGCTAGTTTATATTTTGCCCACTTTTAAGACAATTCTTGATTTATTTTAAAGAGGTGTTTTATATATCTGAGTATCGTTATCCAAAATCTACCTCATGATCTTCTGGGCCTTATAACATCTTTCTGTTCCACTGGATCATCTGCTTCCTAGATCCCACATCTTCTCTTTCTTGAGTTACTTTCTCATCTGGAAAGTGCATATCCTCCAGAAGCTTTTTAAGGAACATGGTAAGGAGTAGGGGGGAATGATAGGTAAATATTTGTGAATATGAATGTATGAAAATGTCTTTAACTCTCACATCCTTTTACTTAATTTTGACATTGGAATTATAATTTCTAATTTGGAAATTCAAACGTCATTTCCCCTGCCACCTGCATGATTTGGGAAACCAAAGCTAATTAACAATTATGGTATATCTCTTTGTCCAATTGGAATTATTCAAGAAAGGGCATGTTTCCCCTAAATAGATATAATTAAGGAAAAAAACAACAGTGCATTAGAAATTTCTAAAAAAGATTGTTCCTCTCTCTTTTCCAATAGTTGTTGGAAGTCAGCCTTTTCTGTCTCTCTGAATAGCATGCTGTGCAGAAGAAATTTTTCTGGTTTAGCCATTTTCCCTTGAGGAAGTTGGTAACATGAAAGGCAGAGCTGACAGAAAAGAAAGTACTGGCTCATCCATAATCAACTGAATAAACATAATCCTGAAATCTACCTTATGTACTGACTATCTAATAATGCAAACCATTAAATGTCCCTTATTACATAACATGGTATTTGTTGTGCTGCCTGGTCATTTACACAATGAATCCTAAGTGATACATTGGGTTTTTTGGGGTTTGCTGTTGATTTTGGGAAGAAGCTGATATGGGTACTCAGCTCCCTCTCTACTACTTGCAAGGCTTATTTTTAAGATCATAATGTATTTATAGAAATAGTTTTTCATAGTATGAAATGGAAAGAAGAGAGAAATTAGTAACTATGCTCTCCAGCTAGGCAGTAGACCAGAGAGTCCCGTACTTTGAGTCAGGTTGAAGATTCTGATAATTTAAGCTATTTAAGGCTGTCACAATGTCATGCATAAATGGAATGAAATGCTTGTCTGAAATAGAGTATTTGTCATCATTGGAGATGTTCAGATAAAAGTGGGTTGGCCAATAATTAAAATGTAACATTTGTGTCACAATTTTATCATTCACAGCAGTTTTGTCGAAGATAGTTTTACAGTGACCACTGTTCTTTGAAAAGCTCTCTTGGATCTGTGGTGTGTTTTAAAATATTTGGCAAAGAATACGACATCAACCAAGCTCTTAGAATTAGGTAAAATTCTGGACAAAGACTGATTTAAAAGAAAAAAAGCAGAAGAACAGGTTGTATAAGTGGCACATATCAACATTTTTTAAATCACCCTAATAACCACCTCCGTTAGCAATGCACAGACCAAAATATGAGAGACTGTTTCTCATATTATTTTATCCATAGACTTAGTTTATTCCTGATGTTCTAATATTTTTAACATCAACAATAGATTTGGCATTTTACTTTCAACAAAAACAAGTGTGCAATTGTGAATTGTGTGGTGATAAACATATGAGTACAGATGTATTTTTGATATGATGACTTCTTTTCTTTGGGTAGATACCCAGTAATGGGTTGGTTGGATAGAATGATAGATTTACATTTAGATCTTTGAGAATCCCCATACTGTTTTCCCTAGATGTTGTACTAATTTACATTGCCACCAACAGTGTATAAGCATTCCCTTTTTGCTGCATCTCAACCAACACTGATGATTTTTTTACTTTTTAGTAATGGCCATTCTGACTAAGGTAAGGTGGTATCCCCTTGTGGTTTTAATTTACAATTTCCTGACATTTAGTGATGTTGAACATTTTTCACATGTTTTCTAAGCCCTGTGAGTTTTATCCTTTTGTGTGCTTTTATAAGAGCAAATATTGAACTATAGTTTTGATGGTTGGTTAGAACTCCTTTGAATATTTCTTGTAGGGCCAGTCTAGTGGTGAAAATTCCATTAGAGTTTGCTTGTCCGGGAAACACATTATTTATTCTTCATTTATGAAACTCAATTTTGTAGGTTACAAAATTCTTGACTCAATTACCGAGTAAATATGGGGCCCTAATCCTTTCTGACTTGTAACGTTTCTGCTGAGAAGTCTGCTGTTATTCTCATGGAATTTCCTTGATAAGTAATTTGACGCTTCTGTCTTGATGCTCTTACAATTCTATCCTTCATGTTGGCTTTAGATAGGCAGATGACTATACAACTTCAAGAGTTCTTCTTGCTATGATTCTCTCAGGAATTCGTTTAGCTTATATCTGATTTCTAAATCTCTAGTAAGATCAGGAAATTTCCCTCAATTATTTGGTCAAATAAATTTCCTAAAGTTTTTGCTTTGTTTTCTTCTACCTCTGGAATACCCATGATTTTTAAATCTGGTGTTTTACATAATCCTATATTTCTCAAAGACTGTGTTCATTTCTTTTATTTCTTTCCTTCTTTTCTTTTCTTTCTTTCTTTTCTTTTTTTTCTTATTTTTGTTGTTGTTGTTGTTGTTGTTGCTGTTGTTGTTGTTCAACTGGGTTAATTTGAAGGACTGGTTTATTTTCCGGGGGCCAAAGTTCTGAATAAATTTCTTGGTTAATATGATTTTTTTAAATGTTATTTATTCCTCAGTTATAGTGGTGGTGTACTAGGCATGTAGGTGGCTTGCCCGTCTCCTGCCAAGAAGGGGACAGGTAGGTCTCAGAAGCTTATCTTTTTCCCCAGTGCTGTGCACTTCTAACAGCATGAATTATTTTGGGATTTTCAGTTCAGCTTCCAGGACAGTAAGTGGCTCTTACAGGTAAAAGTCAGCTATATATGATATAATTGTTTCAGCAAATGTTTTAATGGGATGTACTAGTTGATCTCCCTGCCAATAGGAGATGACTGATTGTAGTGGTGTTTATGGGATGTATGCTTAACCTTATTTAATCAGAAGTACTCAAACATCCTGGGCAATGGGTGGCATCTTAGAACTCCCAAGGGACCCTGTCCTGTGTCCTGCCACCAGTGAGTCAGATGGGGAGAGCAAAGCTGGGCGTGGCCATATTGGGCAAACCTGCATCCATGCTCTCAAAGGTGGGTGCAATTGCTGCCCTAATGGCTGAGTTGGGGGGGGCAATTCTTAGGCTGCTGGAGGAAGCTGCCAGGGAGAGGCTGAGGTGTCTCTACGACATCAATAAACTTACATGGGGAGTCCAGAATCCACAACCCAGCAGGTGGTAGTGGAACCCTCTCTGCTCCCACTCTCTTGAACTGATGGATGTCTCTCCAGTGTCTAGCTTCCAGGAGCAGACCAAACCAGCTAGGCCAGTCTCAAGCAATCTGCTTTCAGGTCATGGAGCCACTCCAGTCCACAAGTGTCTCACACAAAACAGAAACTGCCACGTCAGACCACACCCTTCCCTGCGAAGGGAGGGGCTCGCTGCTTGCAAACCACATGAGCTCATGCCACACTCTCTTCTCGGTTCTGCCCGTGAGGGCTCCTTACCTACATGCGTTCTGTTCACAAATATCCCTTCCATGACCCTGATCAATATGATCAAGTCCTGGGGGTAACAGACACAGGTCAGCAGACCTGTCCTCAGGCCCTCAGAGTTCAAGGGCTTACTGCGATAGGGAGGGTTGGGCTGGTTCTAGGCTTCCCAAAAGATACTTAGGTGGGTCAATGATAATTATGCTGTAGGACAACCACCTAGAAGGGTATACCCCTCTCAGAGAATGCAGCCATATGGGCAGCTTTGGGGAAGGCTGGCAGGCATAGGGAGTGTGGTCTGAACACCTCTTGGTCCCACCATAGTCCACAGATGTTGTGGCAGAACGTGACTTTGGGGCATGTTGGACAGTCTAGGTCCCCATCTCCCTTCCTGGTCCAGCAGCAGCAGCCTCAGTGCAGGGCTCAGAGCCTTGAGGGAAGGGCTCTCAGAATGGCTCTGTGCTGCATTTGCCCAGAGTTTGGAAGCCTGTAGAACTCCATGTGAATTCGAGCAGTGTCTCTGCATGGTCTCTAGATAGCTATCTATGCCAGTCTGGAGGCCTGTGCGAATCAAGAAGCTCTTCTGTAGCTAAAATTGTAAAGGTTCAAGGTAGGAGTGTGAAACAGAAAGGTCTCTTACTGAAGCTCACTCAAGGCTCTTGGCAATCCTGAGCAGACAGCCCTGCATCCTCTTACTTCACCATTGGTGTATCCTGTCACTTCTCTGTTATATTCAAGTGTTCTTTCCCCCACGATCTATTCAAAGTATGGGTATCTAATGGATATCTTAATTCTTCTCTGATGAAGTGGTGCCTGCCAGCTGCCTCTTAGTCAGCCATCTTGCCAGACCCTATCAAAGTATAAAATTATTATTCATCAGTGTATATATGGAGTCATAGTATAGATATTCTTATATCACAATAGATTAAAATCTATGGGAATGTTCTCCAGTCACACAAACATCAAGAATGATCCTGGGGACTTTTATCCTAAGGCCTTAGATTCAGAGTTCATTGCCCTGTTAAATTTACCACACTCCAATGCTGCAAAGTGGAGTTTATATACATTACTTCATGACCTGGAGGACCATACAAGGTGCTACTCTAGGACCCCAAGAGTTCTAAGACATTCAAGGGCAATGAGGCATGATACTTGTAAAAGGCTCCCATACCATCTTGGTAAAGTTCCCTGGTGCTAACTAACCTTTAGTAATATTGATCATATTTGTATCGAATGAATGGAAATAAATACACTCAACATTTTAAGGAAATGGAATTATTAAACATGTAGAAAAATCAAAGCAAGATTTTCAAGTTGGACCATGATATAATAATCATTTACAAGAATATCTACGATAAAATTATAGTTACTTAATTATGAATAAGTCATATTATGTCAGAAATGGTGTTTTAGTTCATCAGGGTAAATGTTCAGGAAGTGAGCTTTTACAATTCTAAAGCTAACATTTTAATGTTGCTATAGTTTGGATGTTTGTCCCCTCCAAACCGCATGTTGAAATTTTATCCCAAATATTGGATGTTGGACCTAATGGGAAGTACTGGGTCATGGGGGTGGTTTCCTGATGAATAGATTAGTGCCTTCCTGTGAGTCTGATTCAGTTGTCACTTGGTTAGTTCCCACAAGAGCTGATTGCTAAAAAGAGCCCGGTACCCCCCCCCCTTTCTCTCTTGCTTCCTCTTTCCCCTTATGATCTCTGCACAAACTGGCTCTCCACTTTCTGCCATGAGTAGAAGCAACCTGAGGCCCTCACTGAATGCAGATGGCCAATTAAACTTTCCAGCCATCAGAATCATGAGCCAAGTCAACCTCATTTCTTTCTTTTTTAATGAATTTCTCTGCCATGGGTATTCCTTTATAGCAACACAAAATGGACTAAGACAAATGCTAAACAAACACTATAAACTAAATGAAGTCATTAGTTCTATGACAGCTTGCTCAATAGTTCACCCTTTCTCACTGCTAAATATAAAACTTTCAAATTGTTTATTTTAGAGGGGAGGTAGAGTATTCTACTATATATATATATATATATATATACACACACATATATATATATTTGTTCACATCGTTTATAGTTTTTTGTTGCTAATTTGAATTTTCAGTTTTATACTTAGAGCAACCAAAATGGTATATAGTGTATATGTGTGTATTGTAACATTTTCTGTCAATATGCTTTTGGTTTTCTCAGTACTTCACAGCAAATATGATAATATAACAAACACATACAAAAAATGGAACACTTTATAGACAGAGATTTATTCTTACCATTGAAGGTGACATTTGAAAGCAGAATGTCTGGTAATATTCCACAAAGTTTATTTAAATGAACTAATAAAAAAATAAAATTGGAATTACCCAATCCTTATTTTATGAACAAAAGCTTTATATTTATTTCATATTCACCCATAGATGACACGGCTTCAAAACAATGTTACTTCATGTCAGTGTTATATCAGTGACCATGGCTGTGTACTTTATTTCTTGTTGTTTTGATTTCCTATTTAAGTATTGTTTTAGAAACTAAAATGGAACTCAATTTTCAAGTACTTATACTTGAAAAAGTAATTTCTTGTGCTAAAAAGAGCAATAGCAATAATACTCATACTAACAACCATAATAATCGTAAAGATAGTAATAATAGCAATATTATTATCTCTCAAAGGATGTTTAATATGTAATAGATACTGCATTAAGATTTTTATGTATAATATCACTTAATTATAAAATTATAATTCATGATAACTTTTAAATTAAGAACTCTTGACCTATATGATAAGATTCAAAACCCCATATAATATATTGAGTATTACCAACCTTATAAACCTTTGTTATGTAATTGAACCCCTATAATATAGTCACCATGTACCACCTTTCCAAGTTGTACTTTAAAAATCGTTCTTCTTCAGTGTCACTCAATCTGAGTACCTAATAAAACAAATACTTTTAATACATGTGAAAACAAAATATAAGTCTTTTTCCCCAAGATTTTCATAAACTTTTTGACTTTTTCAGAAATTAAATTTAATTTTTCACTAAAGGCATAGGTTTTTAAGAACAAATTTTTGATGTTTTCTGTGACCTTCTTTCTCCATTAATTACTAGATTTAATAGAGAGATTCTTATATTTTCATAATAACAATACCTAATCTTTATTAATGTTACTAAGCATGAACTTGTGCTTAGTCATTACTTGTTTTGCACAGACTCTTTCATTTAATTCTCCACAAGTACTCTGTGAATTAGGTATAGTCACTGCCTCCACTTTATGGAAAAAGAATATGAAGCTTATAAAAATTAAAAACCTTGCTTCAGTTGTCATTGCAGAGCTAGTAGGTAGATAATCTGGTACTTTACCTCTAGGTTTTATGCAATTTATTGAGATATAGAAATGTAATAGGAGGCATGGGAATGTATTTGAACATGAAATATTAACTTTCAGATGAGCTTATGCCTCCTATTTTAAAAAGAAAGAAAGAAAGAAAGAAAGAAAGAAAGAAAGAAAGAAAGAAAGAAAGAAAGAAAGAAAGAAAGAAAGATCAAATACAAATTTAGGAGAAGTTTCAACAGTCTATTCATATATGAGGGCACACAAGCATTCTATTAATATAATTTGTTAAATAGAATTCATTACCACTTTAATATCCACAGTTTATTATAATAAGTGCTGAGTTCCCTACGGAGACTTAAAGAAGGAGTGCCTGATGCTTACGGTGGTCTTATATAATGTGGAGGATGTAAGGGATAGTAAAATTTACAGATCATTAAAAGACAATTTGCAACTTTCAACCTACAAAGAAATTATCAGTTCAAGTGTAGTAAACAGGAGAGATTTTAGGTAGTATTTAGTCAAATTAGCTCTGTGACTAAATGGAAGCTATTGTCTATTTTATGATCATTGACTTTTGTTTATTGAGGTTATAAGAATAGTCAAGAAATAGCTGTTATTTGTGAATCTCTACTAACAGACATCATTAATTGCCTATTTCACCAATAAACAGAAACTGGAAACACGCAACCATATCATTTGTGTCCTCTTTTATACTAAAATATTATCTGAGTTCCAACCAAACCCCCAAACTATTTTGGCATTTCTATTTTAGCAGACATTCAATTAAGGCATTTCCTTTTAAAATTCTGCTCTTGAAATATTATTATTGTTTTTATTTTTTTTTAGTTCACAGCAATATGTTTCTTAAGGAAGAACATGACCTCTTCAACTAACTAGAAGGGCACAAGACCAAAGAAAAGAAGTCACCAGACTGTGTGCCTTATTTCACCCTCTCTGAGCTCTACCCAGACATTTTTATCCTTCTTTTAAGTCATCAGAACTGGCAGAACAGATTTTTAAATAGTCTATCTCCAGCTGTCTTCTTGTTTGGGTCCCTGGATGATTTCTCTATGTGAAATTGTCTTTCATCTTTTTTCAGGTGAAAGGTTTACCTGTAGGTTTTCCACAAATGAAACCAACTAAAATCTCCTAAACTCAGAGACGAAGCTTAGAACCTTTTTGAAGGAGGCTGGCTCATCATAGCTGCTCCGCTGCAGAGCACACACGAGGCTTTGCCACCCACCAATTGAACAAGGGGCAGGAGCCAATTAAAAAGAGGCCAAGCAGGCAGTACACACATAAGCAACCAGGTACCTATCCCCGTTTCTTTGCCAAATAGACACAGCTTGGCCAACGAATTGTGTCAGATGGAACTATGACACTTGTTTTCACAGGTTATCAGGGGATTTCAGGCCAGAACTAAACACATGTGACTTACTTTGCCTTTGGTTCCCTGGGTCCTTTTTACTCCACCCCTATCGAAACCGGCATGCACCTCTTTTTCCCTCCAGACTTCTTCCAGCTTACCAATGCACTCATCATTTTTTCTTTCGTTTCTCATGACAATCTGTTATCCGTTTTAAAAAGATGACATATTTATTCATTGACTTTAGAATGAAAATGATGGATAAGGATGAATGTCTTTCATGATTATTTTCCATTTTATATGGGATAAAATCTAAAGCCAATTTAAGTTTTTAAATGATAAATTATCTGGCAACATCACAAAGAATATTTTGGAAACTTTCTGAATTGTGAATGTCCTCAAATTATTTCTACTATATATAAATCACACATACAGACATACATAGTACAAAGTGTGTGTGTGTGTGTGTGTAACAATGGTAGTGGCAGTATGCACGATGAGCATTTGGCGTTTTTTTCCAGTAAAATTAATTCACAATACTCTCTGATGATATACTGAAACATCGTGTTTTCTTCAGATATAGTGTCTTTTTCTCTACATTAATTTTCACTGACTTTCATCCCAGGCAGTATTAGACATCTTAAATGACCTTCCCACTGAAAGCACGTAAAACTGCTCAATAAAATATTGAAAAAATATATTTTTAAGTGGAAAGCTGATCTGGCAAAAAATAATAAATTCTAAAAGGTTAAAAACAAAGAAAGTAGGAAACTTGGAAGATGAGTAGGAGGCAATCATGTTCTGAAGGTAGCTGTTGCCCTAAGGGTATCTGCTAAATGCTTGTGCAGCAATTACTTAGGGTGAGATAATTGAAAGGGCTTGAAACTCTCCATTGGGTATACTCACATACAGATTTAATAAAGGTAAAATATACAGTACAGCAAGAGGAAAAAGGCACAGGCAAATGTCACAGAAGTCCAAGACTTATAGACACAGTTCCCAGGATCCTTCCTTAGTTGTCCAACTCACACTTGGTCTTTAAATTGTTAATCACCACAGAGGGTGGGTACCTAGGCCTTAGGAGAATCTTTGCCTCGTAAAAGGAAGAGAGTGTTTTATATCCTTTTATTAATGTAGCTAAAACCAATACACATTACTGTTCTCAATAGAAGACACCAAGAGAACAAAACAGCAAATGTGTAAACCATCAGTCTGTTCATGTTCTATAAACAATATTGATAACCTGGTACAAGTTGACTCCTGGTCCGTCTGAAATTCTAGCACGGGACTACCCTAGTCATTCTTGGCATTAGTTAGTAAAATTTGTTGAGGTTTGCTCAAGGGCCCCACAAAACTACAGATACCTCGGAAAATAAGCAGAAGGTCGCAACATATTAGCTGAGATTAATCCTATACTTACATAAATTATAACTTTTTGAAGGCCCTATGGAATTGAAGAGACAGAAGATAAAGTCTTGAGCTAAGTAAATTTGGAGAGGAATCTAATGGGAAAGATGCTGCTTTTGGATGGAATCCCAAATGCTACATCCGCGTTATAAGGATAAGACAGAATTATACTTGACATATACAAGAAAAAAAATAAAAGAAAGAAACAGAGGATTCTGTCTCAACCTGGATGCTCGGCAGGAAGAGAAATATCTTTGTTGAGGACTAATAATTTTAAGAATCTCATGTGAATTCGTAATCACAAATTACAAAGTTGTGAACCAAACACTTATTTCTGGAGAAACAGAAATAATTCTATATACAGAAATCATTCTTTAATATAAGAATCTAAATATAAGTGCCACAGTTCATGAGCTCTAAAATCACAAAACACATACACACACACAAAAAAAAGAAAACCCAAAAAACAATTAATGTTAGCCAGCAGAAAAATAGGCAGCAGATGCAAAAATACTTAAGATGTTGCAGTTTATCAGACACAGGACATGATGTAGATATGCCTCTCTCAAATTTTGATTAGAGAAATAAAATATAATAATCTTAAAGATAAAATAAAATACAGAAAAGAAACAAAATGGCGAAAAGTATTGTCCAAGATGACTTAAAAAACAGCAAAATACAAATGAAAGTGTCTAGAGGCAAAAATAAGGAGATAGAAAAAAATGAAGAAAAGAATTAAGGAAGATGTAAAAGTGAAAATATACAATATATTTATGTGGGGGGAAAATATTTATTTTAATAGAAAAAGAATATTCCAGGACTGGTGATAAAATGCCTAATATTTGGGCATCCCAGTGAATTCCAAGCATATTAAATAAAAGAAAATATCTCTTATGAAAATGTAGATAACCAAAGACAAAATATTTTGTATAAAGCCACAGAGACAATGTAGATGATCTATGACAGGAAGAAAAGACACACATAGCCTAAGAATGTTCAGTGGTGATAATGAAGGCCAAAATGAAATTACAAAAAAAAAATCTTTGATAGGCTGTGAGTAAATGCTGTCTGACCTAGACTTATATAATGGCAAAGCTGTCTTTCAGGAAGGATGTTAAAATTTTAACATGTTTTCAGTTTTTCCCCATTCAGTATGATGTTGGCTATGGGGGAGGGGATGGGTAGATACATACATAATGAGTGAGAAGTGCACCGTCTGGGGGATGGTTATGCTGGAGACTCAGACTTGTGGGGGGAGGGAGGTAAAGGGCATTTATTGAAACCTTAAAATCTGTATCCCCATCATATGCCGAAATAAAAAAAAAATTTTAACATGTTAGATAAAAATTGAAAATATTTTTCTAACACTAATACTCTGTACAATAAATTCTGAAGAATGGACTTCAGACAAAAAATAAAAAGAATCAGATAGAAGACCTGAGATGCACGAAAGAGGAGTTAGTAAAGATGATAATAAATACATTGTTTCAGTAATCTGGTGGATACATGGGGTTTTATTGTTACATGGATGAATTACATAGTGGTAAAGTCTGGGCTTCTAGGGTATCAATCATACCCTCACCCAAATAGTGTCTATTGTACCCAATATGTAATTTTTCATCCCTTACCCTCCTCCTGCCCTCCCTCTTCTGAGTTTCCAGTGTTTATTATGTCACTTGGTATGGCCATGCATGCTCACAGCTTAACTCCCACTTGTAAGTGATAACATGCAGTATTTGCTTTTCCATTCATGAGTTACTTCACTTAGGATTATGGCCTTCAGCCCCAACAAAGTCACTGTGAAAGACATTATTTCATTCTCTTTTATGGCCTAGTAGTATTCCATATCGTGTGTGTTGGGGTGCTGACAGACATTTTTTTTACTTATCAGTTGATGGACACTTTCAAAATATTAATTTATCAAATTTACCAAATTTAGAGCTAAAAAGATAAGATTGAACTAAGATATACAATATATTAAAATACACAGTAGATTGAAGTTGAGGAAAATTGCATTTTAGAATGATTCCAGGAAATTTGACAGATTTCATCATTGTTCTATCACTGAAGTCTAGATGGTGAGTATATAGTGTTTGCTAGTTTATTAAAACACTTCATAATAAACATATAAGTTATGTACATGCTAAAATTGTGCAGCTGAGTAAAAATGTAAAATAATGTATTTTGCTAGTCGTAGCAGACTACTGGTCCTGCTTCCTATTCTTAGAACCTTTACTTTCTATGGTTGTTCTTAACAATAATCAATTGTAAACAAAACCAGTATAAGAGATTTTGCTGAAGTGAAAATACTTCCACAGCTTTCTTATCGATATTTCACTTCTCTGTTGCAAGGTCAAAGGCTTTTATTCTCCTAAAGCTATGAACAGACAATATATTTCTTTAAATTCACAGCAAAGTGGAAATGACTTGTCATTTATCTTTTCCTCAAGGCAGGTTTGATTTGGAGAGGAAAAGCAAGATTTTCCTAAATGCTTTAAAGGAAGTTAGATGGAAAGCAAAGGCAGCTAAGGGATGGGGGTAGGGCTTGGCTAGAAGAGGAAGAAAGAGATATAAAATGATAATAATTTTGCCCATGAGACAAACTCCTTTCAAATGTTGGCCTGGAGATTACTAGATCTGCAATCTTTAAAACATGACAGACACTGAACCCTAAAGCTGTGCATGTTGGGTTCTGAGAAATGAAGCCTGCTATATTATCCTTACATAATCTTTGTATGGTCAAATGATAAAGAAAGCCTAGCTTTAATGCCTGGACTCAATAAGAAATAATCTTTCCAGTCAGTGTTTCTTTTTCCTTTTCTTTCTTGGCAGGTAATGTCAACATGTCACATAAGTACCAGGAATATAAATGATTAGTTTTGCATATTATAAGCTGTTAAAACATTCTTTGCTTATGAAATCTACAATACTGCCCATAGTATTGTCACCACTTATTATGAATTTACCTTTCAAAAAGACAAAGGTACCACATGTACTAAACACAAAGCTAAACTGGCAGAGTCCTTTTTGCGACCCAAATAAATATATCACTGTCATTTAGTAACCCTCTGTGTTTAGTTGAATTTTTTTCAGCACTACTGGGAAGCTGAAGGAGGGTGAAAATAGAGAGAGAGCTCATTGACTTCCCACACATATATCTATACCACTTTAATCTTGCGCATAAAAGGTCAAGCATAAAATTATTTGCTTGGAGCAGCTGTCCTCAGAGCTTTGCATTAACATATAATAGATGGAGAGTACCACCAGGGGAAAAAAAAAGTTAATTTTATCTTAATTGGATTAAGCCAGGTCTCATCCATACTGAAGGGAATGAGGTTCCAAAGACCAGAAACTGCTAGCTTGACAGAAAGGGATTAATTCATGGGCTGGCATCAGCTTGTTGACTAATAACATATTGATCGTATCTATAGGATATGCAGAATGTCTGTCATGGGAAGATACACTTTGGAATTGAAGATCGCTAGCATATCTGACATGATCAAAGTTAGATTAATATTATTAAAGAGCTGCCAGTGAGCTGCATATTATCTTAGCGACCACAGATATTTTCTACACGTGTCTGGCATTGACCATCATAAACAGTAGCGGTACTTACTGGTTAGAGGGAAGTGACTGATTTGTGTAGCTGCTTCTCCCTGTGCCTCTTCTTTTCTTTAATGTGTTCCAGCAGACATATTGAACTACCAGACTTTAATCCCTGTGGAGCCTGCAGGTGGTATTATCCTTGCATTGAGGAGTTATTAAATTCTTAAGGTCATCATAAAAAAGGTTCCATTAAATTGAGTTAATAAAAATATTGGGCAAAGGTTTGCAAAGAGCACAGGTGTCAAAGCTTTGGGAATTAGAATGTCTCTTATGATATCAGACTAAAAGAATGATTTAAATCACACTGTAATATAAAGAAGATAATTCTGCATTCTTTACTAAAATGCAAACGTTTTGCAACTAATACATGTGTATGTGTATCTGTGAATACTTGTATAAGACATTCATTTCTTAGATGTTTTGTTTTCATCTTTTTAAATTTTTTTTAGTTGAGACTGACTTTGTTTAGAATCTGACACACCTAGAAAATAATATTCTGACAGTAAACACTCAGTAAATTTGGGGGAATTTTTTTTTTATTTAATGTACGTCTTTCATGTATTGATTTTTTTTTATTTAATGTGGGGAATTTTTATAAAACTAATTTTTTAAAAGAAAAACAAATATAAAGAAGGAAAACATGACATTTGATTTAGGATGAATTTGGTAAATGGAATATGTAGATGCAGATTAAAAAATAGTCTTTATTATTCCCCATGCACCTCCCTCGCCTGTGAATTTACAACAGCCTGTTTTTTTTTCTATTTCCTACGGAACAGAAAGCAGGATACATGAATTCAATAACACAGTAATAAACATTCTAGAAAGAGTTACCCAATCTTTCCAATTATTAACATTTAATATTCTAAATTTTAAGAGAAAATCAAAGAGGAATCCTGTGGAGGTTTGGAACTTGTGACATTTTAGAATGAATTTACCAAACTTGTCTTAGTGGTTCACTAAAGAAGTGGCCACTGTTTCTCAGCCTGGATGAGGTGTCTGTAATCCTAGTACTTTGGGAGGCTGAGGCAGGAGGATTGCTTGAGCTCAGGAGTTCAAGACTAGCCTGAGCAAGAGCTAGAACTCTCTCTACAAGAAGAAAAATAAAAATATAAAAAAGTTAGCTGGCCATCATGGCATGCACCTGTAGTCTCACCTACTCTGGAAGTTGAGGCAGGAGGATCACTTGAGCCTAGGAGTTGGAGGTTGCAGTGAGCAATGATGATAGCACTACACTCTAGACTGGGTGGCAGAGCAAGATCCTGTATCAATAAACAAAACAGAACGAAATAAAAACAAACAACAAAAAAGTGACCACTATCTCATAACTAAAATCTGATCTGCTTTTCTGATCCAGCAATCCCATTATTGGACATCTACCCAAAGGGAAAAAAGACATTCTATAAAAAAGACATCTGCACTAGAATGTTCATAGCAGCACAATTCACAATTGCAAAGATGTGGAAATAACCCAAGTGCCCATAAATACCTGAGTGGATTAGTAAAATGTGGTATGTGTATACTATGGAGTTCTACTCAGCCATGAAAAACAAGGGTCATCTCGTACCTCTTGTATTATCCTGGATAGAGCTGGAGCCCATTCTACTACGTGAAGTATGGAAGGAATGGAAAAACAAGCACCACATGTACTCACCATCAAATTGGTATTAACTGACTTAACTGACCAATACTTACGTGTACATATGGTAGTCACATTGATTGGGTGTCAGGCAGGTGGCAGTGGGGAGGAGAGCATGGGTATATTCACACCCTAATGGGTGCAGTGGGCCACCGTCTGGGGAATGGACACGCTTGAAGCTCTGACTTGGGTGGGGCAAAGGCAATATGTGTAAGCTAAACATTTGTACTCCAGTAATGTGCTGAAATAGTAAGTAAATAAATAAATAAAATCTGATCTGCGCTTCTGGGGCACAAGCACTTTCAAATAATACATAGTTCCTAGACTTCATTGTGTTCTCTAATGAGGGACTATGTCCTCCTTCAGGGCCAGCTACATCATTTGCGAAGCTTAGTGTAACATGAAAATATAAGTGAGCAGAAATGGAGGAAAGGGTATTTTTAAAAAGCGGGAATAAAGTTCTATTAAAAGTACTAATATATAAAGAATTTCTCTTCTTTTTCTGTCTCTCTCAATTTATCATGGTATTTTTGTATTTACTAGTTATTGTCATTCTAAATAAAGAAAAATATCAATTATTAATATGAATTTTACTGTTCACATTTATTTGCTCAATTCTTTCATCGCAAATATAATGTCCATGGGGAAAAACAGACGTTACACAATCCATGTTTTATAACCTGTACATAAATGTATTTCATTGTTACTAGAATGGTGAAAACACTTCACAAAATTAACCCAGCTGCATTTTATTTTACTTCTTTATATGCACACACATTCTACCAATACTCTCTAGCTTCAGCTTGTTGGTGAGTGAGGAAGGACTGAAATGAAAAGAAACTATAGTTTGTTCTTTCTTTCCCTTTCCTTCTTTGTCATCATTTTTAGCTTAAGTGAACACAAGAAAGTAACACCAATAAGAAAGGATTAGATAGTGTTCCTTGGTTGTTACTGTGTCTTGAAACACCATTGTCTTCATTCTGCATTCAAAGATAGTCCTGGTACAAATGAGGTTGCAGTCAAGATTTTGCCTCGAGCTGTGATCACGTGAAGGTTTAAGTGGGACTTCAGGATTCACTTGCTAGCACCTCTGGCAAATTGGGTCTGGTTGGCCACAAGACTCAGTTGTTCCCCACTTGGACACTCCATAGGGTTGCCTGAGTGTCCTCACAGTATGTCAATGAGATACTCTGAGAATTAAGGATCCCAGAGTGAGAGAGAGTGTAAGGGTGGAAGCTGCCTTGTATTCTATGACTTATTCTGAGTTGTATCATCATTTCCCCAATATCCTCGTGGTTACAAAGATTAGCTTTATTCAGTATGAGAGGGAAGTCCAAGCCACTGTGGATAATTTTGGAGACTGAATCCTACGCACAGCAACAGAGAATTTAGGAGATGATAAAAAAAAAAAAAAAAAAAAAAAGCAGATAAAAAACTGAAACCTTATGACTCAGATGGACTGGGTTGGTCATTTTTATGTTTGTAATATTAACAACCCCCTAATGCTTTTAGGAGACAGAAACTCATCCTTATTGCAGACATTTAGTAAACTTAATTGACTATGGTATCATTTACTTCTCTCTTCATATACACTAAATTTTAAGGCTCTTCCATTAACAAACAAAATATGATCTTTGTATGTATAGGATTTACAATAGAGCCTGCATTATAAAACATACCTAACAGATGTTCTTCAATGATCCTAAGAATTAGGGAGAAAAATTTACTTCCAAGACTCCCCAGTTGTTAGGATAATGCTGATGATAGCATGCTCTTTAATTGTTTAATATCATCTGAATATATTTTCTTACAGGGAACTTTTATGCACAAAAGTAAGAAAAATTTTAAGGATATGAACTTTTTTCTCTGTAAAGACTATTCTATGTAAGTATGTACAAGTGTCCATTTCCACATACCTTCACCAGCATTAGTCATTGGTATTACTTTTTATTACAAAAGTCTGCAAAGTGAAATATTGTTTGCTTTTGTTGTTTTGATTTGCAATTATTTTATTGCTGGTGAAGCTGAGTATTTTCCTAACATAATAAAGACACTGTATGCTTTTAATTTTGTGACTTGTCTAAAAATATTATATTATTCTATTGGATCAATAATATTTTATGTTCTAATTTATGCCATTATCTTTAATTATTAAAAAGGCTTATAATTTATAAATTTAATTTTTTTTAATTATTAAAAAACTTTGTAGCTTACAAATGATGAATGTGTTTTCCTTGATAGTTTGATTTTAACTTATTGAATGATTTTAATCATGCAAAAGATTTTAGAAATTTTTCTTAAATTTTTGTCTAATAAGATTAATCTTTTAAATATTTTTACTTTTTATATCATTCTTACAAAGTTACTTTCCAAGATTAATTAATATATCTGAATATTCCCATCAAATTCTTTTTTATATTAAAAACTTTAATTCTGATAGAATGAATATTGGTATATAATTTTCACCTGGCTCATAAATTAATTTATTTTTCTAGAATGTCAGCCAGTTTAATCACAGATTAAATGATCAGTCTTTAAATATTTAGAAATAAATATAGGCATGTGTCTGTATCTAAACAATAGGTTCTATATCAGTTTCACAATTTTACAATTATTGTTAACTGTGTCTTTTTTTACTCATTGGTTTCCTAATTTGCTTTGGGTTTAATATATTTTATGAGTATAATTGGAAACTAGCTATTGCCACATTTGACTAGTGCTGACAGTGAAAATCAATGACACTTCTCCCTTACAAATGTGTCACTGATCTTGAAATATTCACTGTTAAATTTTTTTCTTCAAGGATCACATCTTAAGATAAGCCCTTTTAATTAAAATTATATTATCTAGAATACTGTGAAGACTTGTTTTTGTTTTCAACTATATTAAATATTTAAAATTATGTTTCTAAATATACATTCTTATGACTGTGAGTGTAATTTTTGAAGGCCTTTTTGGGGGTGGGCAAGAGCAGTAGCATACGTAAAACAGTTTCTTAGAGAAGTCTAGCATTTAACGAGAATATTTAACTAGTCATGTAAAGATGTACTGCCCGTATAAAAATTATTATAGGAAAAAACAGACAGTTTGATTTCTTATCAAAAACAACAAAAAATTTTCTGTTAAAATTGAGATATATTTTCCAGGAAATTACTAATTAAAAATGTATAATGTTAATATATGGTGATTCATTGCTAATTTGGGGCATATAAAACATTTATATTATTTCTCTCTCTGTCTCTTTCTCCCCCCCCACTGGAAAATTATGAGGAGAATAAGAAATTAATGTAAATAGCCATTCGGAATTTTGGAAATCCGGACAGAAACACCTCATATGGGATTTTATTCTGCTTTCTCTCACTAGATGAACATGTCACCTTATGAACTCCATGTTATGTTCAAAACCAGGAAAATATCATATTTATAAATAGCACCTTAATCATATAATATAGATAGAAAAACAGAAATCAATATACTGTATATGACATATATACTATATATACATCTAATATTTCTAATATTAGATGGCTTATTTCATTGAATGATGATGCAAGTTTCAAGTATAAAATGGTAGTGGCATTTACAAATGGACCTTCACAGATCTAGAAAGACACAATTTTATTTTAATAATGTCACTGGGAAATTAGAATCCCCTACTACTATCCACTCCCACTGCTATTTCAGACCATCAAAACCAAGAAAGTTATGCTAAAAATTTCTGCATTTCCTCCTGCTTTGTATGTTCATATTATTTCCAACCATATTTTGCATCCTTAGCTAATTACATTATACTTAATCTAAATTTATGCTTACACCTATATATTGAATTCTCATCTAAACATGTGATGTACCAGAAATATTGTAGCTGGTATCAGAAGTAGATATTAAATGCTACAGGTGTCATTAGAAGTTAGATTTATAGTCTGTCTACATAATTAAATATCAGAAGTGCTACCATTTAGAGGAAGAACTAAAAATTGAAGCCTTACCAATTTAGGGTAGTTTCTGTTGGGGATTATATAAAATAGTCACCTACCTTTCTCTAATAATAAAGGAGGAGTCAAGATTAGAGGTGCCCTAGGTCTATTTCTTTGGTCTCTCATATTTACAAAGGTAGAAGAAAATTCCAGACGATTGGAGATGTTTAGATGGACACACTGGATAATATTAATAGAAGTTCCTTTCTGGAATAAATTAGGTAACAATCAAAGTTTTAAATGTGGAACGGGGAACTAGAATTGAGAAATAGTTTAACTCCTTACAATTGCATTCATTTATTGGCTAAGGGGAATATACAGGAAAATATAAAAAGATGTCAATATTTTCCCTTTGTAAATTTGGGCAGATTTAATCATTCCACAAAAAATAATAATTTTTCATTCACTCTCTTTCCCTTGAAAAAACTACCCCAAAATGAGACCAATTTCAATTTAAAGCTTTTGACTGTGAATAACTATTTTGAAACATGCATATGCTATTTTTTTTCCCTTTCCAAACAAACCCTGTCTTGAGTTTTAGCAATTAGGGCAAATATTCTGGTAACAAACAGGCATAAAGTAAATGAAGAGAGCTTACAAAATTTACTTAAATGGGCATATGATAGCTCTGCTGTTACAATGGTGACTTAGTCCATTTGGGCTGCTAACAAATACCTCAGACTGAATAATTTATAAATAATAGAAATTTACTGGACACAGTTCTGGATATTGAAGTGTTCAAGATCAAGGCGTGAGCAGATTCAGATTCAGTGTCTGGAAAGGGAGCATCCTCTGCTTCTAACATGGCCACTGCATCCTCACATGGCTGAAGGCCCAAGGCAGTTCCCTTCAACCACTTTTATAAGATCATTAATTTCACTCATGCGCCGCCCTCATGACTTAATCGCTTCCCCAAGGCGCCTCATCTTAATAACAACAAAAAGATGATTAGATTTAAAGCATGAATTTTAGAGGGACACATTCAGACCATTCAGGTAAGACACTCATTTATGAAATTTCTGCTTGAAATAGCTAAGTGTTTGGGCTGGAGATAGGAGAAATTAAAATGAATTGCATTTCTTCGTTGTCAGGACATTTGATTTTTAACTGATATATATGGTAATTTCATTAAAAAGTTAAATAACTAATTTATAAGTTTTAAAAATAACATAATTTTAAGAGAGGTAATAAACTTGAGATTGAACAGAAAGTTGCCATGCTACTGGCTTTGTCAAAGGTGTCAGAGAATTACCACTTTCCTCTCTCCCCTGCTAATTTGTGAGTAGCTTTCAAATCTCATTTTGAGATTATGCATTATATTACTGCAGAGTTATTGGATTATTTCTTCTTTGGTATAATCAAATGGGGAGAGGGGGATTTGTAGAATATTAAAGCCATAATGACGGCAAAGGAAAATCTGTAAGTGGACAGAAAAGCAATACGTGATACTGTGGGAGAAAAATATATCATTATAAGATCACAAAAAAATGGTCCCTAGAATAGCAAAAAGGGGACTCTCAGAGAGAATGGGAAGATGTCAAAAATACCCAGACAAAAATTAATTTGCCTTCTTCACCTCCAAGAGAAGTGAAGATCCAAAGAATAGGGAGCGAGACCTAGGCTTAGATAAGAACTGGCAAGGAAACTATGCCCTTAAAAATGAAAACATTGATGCATCCACATTAGGTGGCTGAAATCCAGAAACCATCTCAGTTTACTCTTATCAGTAAAAACTGTTGACAGTCTCTACCTTGCCAATGGTAGATTCTGCACATTACGAACTAACATCCAGATAATCAGTTAGTGACAAGAAGCCAGGAATCTTCCACAAGGACCAGATGGAGAGACCACTTCTGTACTTTGGAAGTCTAAAACAAAAACAAAACAAAACACCATTTAGAATTTGCAGTCCCCTAAGTAGATAGTCTGAGGTAGTTAAATTACTGGATGGGGTATGGGTGGCTGGGGAATGATAGGTGATTTTTTTTCTGTCAGTGAAGATTAAATTCTTACCTGTAAACCCAACTATGTAAAAGTAGAAAACCCCAAAACTACTAGTCTTGCTTAGATTTTTCTGAAGCAATCTACTGGATTTGGGGATCTTTTTCTGAATCCTATGAACTGAGCTACCAAAACACACGGTGATTCTGTGGTTTCTTTTCTGGAATAAGTATAGTTACCATAGAAAGGGAAATTGAAAGTCTATACAAGGTACCTTTAATTGATTCAAGATTTGAATTTTTGCAGAAAATTTTGAAATAACTACAAAGGCAGATCTGTGTGCAGCCTTTTTGAAAATAAATAGATAAAAGAGGGGCTTCTAAAGTAAACTACTTGAAATGTCATTAATGTGGGGGAGTGGAGTGCTGAGAGTATGTTATAAAATATTATCATAAAATTTAAAATGAAATATATTATTATGCAAATATTTTATGTATATTATTATTTAGATTTGCAGATTTAGGAAAGGCATATAAATTATTTTGACTTTTCCCTTAAACTTTATGTAAAGATTAAAGAATCTCATACATATTGACATTAATTTTGTATATTTTCTGACACAAGGGCAGTGACATAGCTAGAAAAGCATTCCTGATACATGCTGCACCCTTATCTGTGTTGTTCAGTGTCACTGATAGACACATGGCCTCTGTAACAGACTAGGGGGAATAAAAGTATCTATGATAAAGGATGAAGGATGCTGCATCTGCATTTATTTTTTTATTATTTTACCCAATAATTAATTGATAATCAAACTGGAAATGTAATTCAACTTTAGAATGCATGTTAATCTAGTTAATCCTTAATGCATTGGCACTGTAATAATTAACTAGGCAATCAAAATATAATCTGAAAGATAGAGAGCTATTTTTACCATGTAAGAGCCTTAAGGAAAGGAAAAGGGAAATCTATCAAGATAGAGCTTATCCTCGCAGGTTTTAAAACCAGAAAGACTCTACAAAGCTGTACAAAATTTTCAAAAGAAAATTCTGTTTTACTCCTGCTTGCTTATGGTAGGAGTACGGAGACAGTTGGATAGAGGACAAGATTCAAATTATTTAAATGTAATCCCACATTATTATTCCTTCTAAGTTTTAGTCCTATCCTCATTGTACTAGAAGGGGCTTCTGCTTCCAGCAAATTCAGAGAATCTTAGAAAATAGAATCTTGAGAAAAGCCATCCCACATATTCAATGGGGAAAATACTAATGCTAATACTCACAGAAAATCAAAGGTTACACTTGCGCTCGTTTTGATCAAGAGTGGAACCAAAGAAATTCACCACGTACCTTTTCAAGTTGTTTTGTTAGGATCTAGGGCCTGGAGTGAGTGAGGGAGCAAGGAGAGAGGATAGATGTCCTCCAGGCAGAAGAATTTGAAGCGGGGTGGGGCTAGAATGTGTCATCTTTTTTCTCAAATGCTTCTGGAACTCTGCTACAAGAGAATTTCTTGGGCTTTCTCCTGACCATCAGAGGCAATCATGAAATTTGTTAATGTGCCTTTGCTTCCAAAACTATCTTGAAAGAAAAGCAACAAAATGCTTTAAACTTGTAACGTTTATAGTTTACAAGATATTTTTTATATACGTAGTCTTATTTTGTCTTCACTTTCTTGCTACAATATGTCCTTGTGATGTACATGAGAAGAATTCATCTCTATTAATCTACTTGAGCTAAAGGATGAAACAGCAAGAGGCAAGTTAAATGCTATTTCTCAAATCACAAACCACAGAGGTAAAGGCTTCTTAATATCCAAGTTTTCTGATCACTGCTTCAGTGTGGTTGTTTTTATTTGCTCACATTATTTCCCATATGATTTTTTTTTACTGTCTTTTTAATCTTTTTCTTGGGGGGGGTGTTTGGGGGGCAGGGATATGTTCAAATGAAATGAGAAAAATAAAACCCTGAGGCATTTATCTCAAAAAGATATTAGCTACAATTGAACGTATTATGTACATCACTATAACTTAATAAGTACTCTGTTACACAGAGAAAGCAACTTGTAGCAATTACTGAAGACAACATATGGCAGGTGCCTTAAAGCTCCAGGGTGACAACAAAAACATATGACTTCAGCTCATTATAAGTATTTTGGAAGATCCTCTTAATTGCCATAGTAATTAAAATTTACCAATATTTGTGCAAATGCCAACTAACGAGTATATAGAGTGAATATGCTTTGTATAATACTATTAAGTTTACATAAAATATACGTTGTAAAATGCTGAAATATCTCTCTCCATATATATATACACACATATATATACATGTACACACACACACATATACCTGACCATATACAAACATAATCATATAAAGAAATCTTAGAACTTAAACCCACCTCTTAAAAAGTTGGCATGTCTCATTTTTATTTTCTGCACATGGTAACATTGTCAGTATTTTTTGATTAGTAATATATACTGCTTGATGCTTGCAATCTACTGGAATAGGGTAATAATTAGCATTAAGAATACTTATTATTTCAGATCAACAAGGCAGCTCAGCTTTCCAGATCACATAGTACTACTGGTAACACCACTGTGATTAAAAGAAATGTTTGCTGGATTAAAATACAAATCAAAATATAATGATATGTATTAACATTTTAATTCTGGAATCCCACACAACAGAGAAAAAAAAACTTTCCAAGGGAAATTGAATTTTTTTCTTTAAACCTTTCATGTTAGATATTAGAGGTTATTGGATACCCTTGAGAAAAGTTATTTAAAAAAAACATAATTTTAAATTCATGACAACATAACCACTTGAAATTGCCTTTCAAGTAAGGATTTAGTTTTTATTTGTTTAATCAATCCAAGCTTTGTGAAACTCTTGAAGGGATATAAATAGCTAGAAACTTTTTTAAGAAAATTAAAGAATATTTAATATCCTAAGAAAAATGTTTCCATAAATGTGATTGAATTTAAAAAAAATGGTTCTCTTATAAGTTATAGGTCAATATGGATAAAAATGTGAAATGTTTTAAAATGTAATATAAAATATAATACTTTAACCTAAGTTTAATTTTATACTTTTTAACATCCAGGTTATAACAATTAGAGTTCATTACAGGAAGAGAGTCTACTTTAGGGTTTTGGGGTTGATTAATTTTTAGCCATATGGAGAAGTACTTACAGAATCAAAGATCACTACTAGAAATATTAAACTTGAGAGACAATTGCCTTAGATGCCATCTGTATCTGAAAACTGGGATCAGGAAGCCACTGCCACAACTGTAGCTCAACATCAAGAAATGGTGGTGACTAGACCTGGAATGCTGATTGCAGCTAGTTCCCCTGACTTTTGGTATATACTAAACTTTGACTAGACACTGAACACTGAATCTAGTTGCAGCAACTTCTATTCAAAATTCAAAGACCTTGTTGGATGGCAGAAATGTCAAACTACTGAAATGTTTCAGTCAAAGTAACCAGGAACACAAAACCCAATGTGAGACTTTAAAACAGCGGGAATTCGATTGAGAGAATTTGTTTTTTGAGAAGCCAAAGGTGAATAGTGACACGCCTCTTCAACTCCTAAGATTATCACACAGGAAACAAATGCTATTCCTATTAAGGAGAGACAAATGAGAGCAGAAATGTCAACAGAGTTTACGGGCTTAGTTACCTATTAGAAACAGAAACAATGGTGGACATGCCAGATTGGAGCAGGAGCTATGGAGAAGTTGTTTTAGGTACTAGAGATATAGTCTGAGGCAGAGAGAGAAAGGGAGAAATACTCAGGTTCTTCTTTCTTCCCATAATTAAACCATCTTGGCTTTGGCTACCATTGACCCAAAACATGGGGAAGCCAACTGACTTCTAGCTTGGAAATGCCTGCCACTCTAAATGGTAGAACACAGTTCTCATCATAAACCAAATGACAAAGGAGTTGGGAAGTAGTTTTCATCTTTCCAGTCTATTCTTTAGAGGAAGGACTACTGGGCACTGGAAAGGGGGGATAATAGAGGCTTAATGCCAGTTCATCATATGCAACATATTTCATTTGGTTAACTACTCAATATCTATCCATCCAACAGTGTATGTGTGTTCCTATCTCTTCACATCCTTCTTTGCTTCCTTTTTTATGGTTCTCCTTTCTGAGGTTTCTCATTCTAGTTACTTCAGTGTCAAGAGATGCCAGTGTCTTCTGCACAGCAGGCTGCTGGATACTGGAGTGGTTTCTGCCACATGGCTGATACCAGCATCCTCGGCCTTTCTTCTCTGCTTGTAGCCATCACTGAAAATCTCAAATATATTGATCTTATCAGTGAGACTTTCTATATTTTCTTTTGTTGTTATTGTTGTTGTTGTTATTCTACTCCATTGCCCCAGATTCTTTAATGAGATCTTAAGCTTTCTCTGGGCTATTTTGACTTGTGAATAGCTGTCTGTGTGTGTGTGTGTGTGTGTGTGTGTGTGCGCGCGCGCGCACGTGAGCGCGCACGTGTGTGTATTTGAGGGTGGGTCTTTGAAACTGTGTCTTCAATTGGTATCAGCAGGGCAAAAAGAAAGTACATATTATTTAAGAATGGAAATGGACAATAATGCTGCTGTTTTAAAAGAGTACAGTAGAATTGGAGAAATGGGAGGAAAGAAAAAATGAAACTTCAATTTCATTAGATTTATGGGAATATGAGAAAATTGTAAATTCATTCTAATTGCTATGTATAAATGCAATAATAAAGTATATGGGTCAATGAAAAGAATTTTCTTGCTTCTTTCATTGCTAGAATATTGGTTCAGTTCACAGAAAAGACCCATGGTAAAACCTCAGCTGAGATTGATTCATGATAAGGAAAAACAATAGAAATTAACAGGATATGGAAGATAAAGCCACAAATGTGAGCTGTCAAGTGTTTAGTGTCAAAACATCTCCGAAATAAATAAAAGTTTAATTGTTGAAAGTACATACTCAGGAACAAGCTGTCTAGATTTGAATCACAGTTACCAATGTGATATTAGTAAGGTTGGTTTACATTGCTATGCTTAGTTTTCTCAACTAGAAATTTGGAATTCTCATCATACCTATCATATAGAGGTCATATCATGACTTAATGAGGTAAAACATATAAAATGCTTTTTAAGCTTCCTATAAAAAAGTGTTTAATACATATTTTCTGTAATTAATACTTTATTATCATTAAATCTACCTTAAAACTTTAAAGGTAATATTTTAATTTTATAGCTTTATTCGGATGTAATTCACAAATTATAAAATTCATCAATTGACAGTTTCTAGTTCAGTGATTTCTAACATATTCACAGATCTGTGCAACTATAACTGCAATCTAATTTTAGAATATTCTCAACTCCCTCCAAATTAATCTTGTATACATTAGCAGACATTCCCAATTCCCACTCCCCACCCCTATCCCCAGCCCCGGCAACCACTCAATAACAAAACACTTCTTGGCTCTATGGATTTGTCCTTCTGGAAATTTCACATATGGACTTAAATGATGTATGGTCTTTTGTTAAAGCCTTCTTTTACTTAGCATAATGTCTGTAGGTGTTACCTACATTGTATCAAGTAGCAGAACTTCATTCATTTTTTGGCCATATAATAGTGCACTGTATGTATATACCATTTTGTTTATTCATCACATGATGGCATTTGGTTTGCTTCTACTCTTGTGCTATTATGAATAATTCTTCTATGAACACTGCATGAATATATGTTTTCATTCGTCTTGGATATACCTAGAAATGGAATTGCTGGGTCATATGGTATCTCTATGTTTATTTTTTAAGAAATTGTCAAAATATTTTCCTAAGTTACTGTATAATTTTACATTTCCACTGACAGTGAAAGGCGGCTTTCATTGTCTCCACATCTTTGCCAATCCTTGTTATTATAGGTAGGAAGAAATATTTAATGGTTTTGCTTTAATTTGTATTTTCCTAATGACAAATGAGGATGAGTATATTTTCATGTGCTTTTTGGTCATTTATATACTTTGTTTGGAGAAATGTTGATTCAAATTCTTTATCCATTTTTAACTGGGTCAGTTGTCTGTTAACTATTGAGTGGTAAGAATTTTTTATATATTCTAAGTCTCTCGTCGTTTATGTGACTTTGAAATGTTTCCTCTCACTTGTATTTTTTCCACTTTCTTAATGTTCTTTGAAGCTGTATTTTTTAATGTTGATAAACTACAATTTGTCTATTTTTTCTTTTGTCACTTTTGCAGTTGGTGACATATATAAGAAACTATTGCCAAATTAAAAACCACAAATATTTATTCATATGTATTCTTATAGTATTTTATACATTTAACTTTTACATTTAAGTTTATGATCCATTTTGAGTTTATTGTAATGCATAGTATGAGGCATGAGTACAGTTCATTAGTTTGCATGTGAAGTTGTAGTTGTACAACACCATTTCTTGAAAAACTACTTTCCTCATCCAATTGTCCTGCTACCTGTGTATAAAAATATCAATTGATCATAAATGTAAGAGTATATTTTTGACTACTAATTCTACTCCTTGATCTCTATGTCTATTATTTTGTCATTACAACACTGTTTTGGTTGCAACAGCTTTGCAGTTTCAACCAAGGAAGAGCGAGTCCTCCAACTTTGTTCTTTTTATTTCAAGATTATTTTAGCTCCTCCAGGTCCCTTGAACTTTCATATAAATTTTAGGATAAGTTTGCCAATTTCTGAAAACCACCAGCTGGATTTATATAGAGATTGTATTGAATCTATACATCAGTGTGGGAACTATTGCTATCTTAGCAATATTAGTTCCTCAATTCATGAAATCTGGGATGTTTTTGCATTTCTTTATATCTTCTTTACTTTCTGTTGATATGTTTTGAAATTTTTGATGCACAGATCTCACATGTCTTTTGTTAATTTTGTTCCTATATACTTTATTTTTGTTTCTATTATAAATAAAATTGTGACTTCAATTTCATTTTCAAATTGTTGATTTCTAGTATATAGAAACACAATTTTTATAAATTGATCTTATATTATGTCACATTGCTGAACTCCTTTATTATTCAAAGTGTGTGTGTGTGTGTGTGTGTGTGTGTGTGTGTGTGGATGTGTGTTTATGTGTGTTCCTCTGGATTTTCTTTTTTTAGAGACAGGGTCTTGTTCTGCTGCCTGGGCTAGAGTGGTGCAGTGGTATGACCCTAGTTCACCACAATTTCAAACTCCTGGGCTCCAGCAATCCTTCAGGCTCAGTCCCTTGAGTAGTTGGAACTGCAGACATATGCTACCATGCTTGGATAATTTTTTAAGATTTTGTAGAGATAGGGTCTCCTTAAGTTACCAAGGCCAGTCTTGAACACCTGTCCTCAAGCAATCCTACCACCTTGGCTTCTGAAAGTGTTAGGTTACCGGCATAAGCCACCACACCTGGCCTGAATTTTCTATGTTTAAGATTATGTCATTTGCAAATAGAAATAGTTTTTCTTCTTCCTTTATAGCTTTGATGAACTTTATTTATTTTTCATATACAATTGCCATAGTTAAAACCTTCAGTATAATGTTAAATGGAAGTGGCAAGATTGAACATTCTCTGCTTTTTTTTTTAATTTTAGAAGGTTGAATTCAATCTTTCTCCATTAATTATCATGTTTTTGCAAATGGAAGATTTGTGTGCATTTATATCCATAAGATAGTATGCATTTATATCCATAAGTCATATTGGTCTATAGTTTTATTTTCTTGTCATGTCATCTGGTATTGGCCTCAAAGAATCAGTTGGAAAAAAAAAAAAAAAAAAAAAAAAAAGAATCAGTTGGGACATGGTTTCTCTTCTATTTTGTGAAGAGTTTGTGAATGATTCGTAGTAAATATTTAAATGTGGCTAAGCATATTCAACAATTAAGTCATCTGGGCCTGGAATTCTCTGTTTCTCTCCCCGTTTTATTTGCTAATTGAATCACTTGCTTATTATAAGTCTATTCAGATTAGTTAATTCTTTGTCACTATTGATAGTTTGTGTTTTTCTGGGAGGTTGCTCATTTCACCTAAATTATCTAATTTGTTAGCATTTCCCATATTATCCCCACTAGAGTACTCCCATATTATCCATTTTACTCTGTAAGGTCAATAGTGATATCCCTACTTTCATTCCTCATTTTTGTAATTTTGTCCCTGGATGTAGGGTACCCACCTCTAAACTAACCTGTCTCCTAACTGAGCTTGGTTCTGGGTCAAGTAAAATAGCTCCAACCCTCTGAAGATGTACATTTTCCAGGGAGGAAACTATAAGTTGGACCAAATATTGACTAAGCTCTGGCCAATAGCTCCTTTAAATGACTGATTATGCTCCTTTAGATGCTTCTTAAGAGAGCTCTGTAGACAGAACTTGCCATTGGCTGCAACGTTGCTGGTTTTGGCTATTCTACAACTGAGCAGGTGATAGCAAGGGGATTTATATAGCTCCAACTTAAAGAACCATAGAATTTGATGTTTTAGTGAGGCTCAGTAGTTTCTCTTGGATAGATTATTTTTATTTTGGTCTGTGGCTTTGGATAATAGCTAGATTTTTAAGTGGTAATTTTAGTTGTGTACTATATTTTTATTATTTTGGAGGGAGTTCACTTATGTTCTTACTCTACCATTCTGTGAGTCAATCCATGCCAGAGGTAGTTGGTTCTGACTTATTGCTGTTGTAAAGCTGGAAACTTCTGAGTCAACAATAAGTAATCAAAGAATTTTTAAAGATGAGACTGTAAGATTTTAATATATCTAATAAAAAGGGCA
>VSMD01123034.1:0-31314 GCA_008750895.1 Mirza zaza | reverse complement strand
TTTTGACTTGTTTCTTGATATATAGTTATTTAGGGTAAGAAAACGTGGAGAATTAAACTGCTGATATTAAATTGGTTAAGCAGATCCGTTTAGGGGATGCCTCTCTTATCTTCCCTGAGGAGCCCAATCTGTCCAGGGGAACTCTCATCGATAAGAGAGACGGGGGTTCAAACTATTTGATATTTTCAAGGCTTTGGCGACTGATGCCAACACAAGTGCCTTGAGTCCCTGATTTTGTTCTGAGGTTTTGACTGATCCATAAATTCTGGCTCTCAGATAAGGGCATGTCATAGCAGAAAAACAGAAAAGTGACGCTGAGTATTAAGTCAGTTACAAACTAAGTGGTCCTTCAGGCTTTTGTTGCCTTGCCATGAAATTTGCATCTAGCTAAAATTGGATCTGTGCTCTAGGCGCAACATGTGTTTCGTATTTGCCAAATAAAGTTTCAGTACCTTTGCCTCTCGTTCACTGATTTCCCATCTGCGATGTGCATCTCTTCCTTTCTCTCTGAACGACAGTAGTAAGTCACAGCACCCTTCCTGTTCAGATTACCATCTCAAAGTGACTGGAACTCATTGGATTCAGAAGGGTTCTTATTTTTCTTTTTCTCTTGCCTCTGGAATGCGACCAGACATGAAGACCATTCCAACTGCAAAATATGATTGAAAAATAAGATTTCAGAGTCTGGGAGACAGTGTTTCCTGCCATGCCAGGTAACTGTCTTGAGTAAAAGACATAAGCACAACACAATGATGAGATGCTTTTCAAAGATATTAAGGATTGAAACAAAGGCTACCAAGAAGTAGGGATAGAAGAAAATGTCTATGTGTTTACAGGCCAGTTTATATAGAATTCACCACTTCTTGGTATGTGATCGTCTTCTCTTAGATGTTTTATTTATCAACATTTTCTTTTGGGGGCTGAGTAGGAGGGAATGATCCACCACTTATTAATAGGATGCAGTTCATCACCTTCCCTTGCTAATAACCTTGCCTCACCCTACCTTCTCAAGGGTTTGCAAAACTCATTACAAAAAAAAGATGAAAAACGAAACACCCCATAGGCTCTGTTCTATGCAGGAATTTTTAACCTGTTGCACGTGGGAAATAATTATATTATTGGTGGAATTTCATGAATAGAATGCAAAATCACGTATAGGTACATATGTTTATATTTTCTGGAAGAGGATGCATAGCTTTCTTCGGATTCTCAAAGCAAGCCAAAGCTCCCAGAAGGTTAAGAGCCACAGCAATTGCAATTGGCTTTTCCTCAAACACACCCAGTCTCTGTTTTTTATATAAAGTATTGAAGTTTTAGGCCTCTGCTGCTTGCTTACACTACCATCATTTTTAAAAAATTCTCCAAATTAGTCAAAATAAAGGGATCATGCTGTTCTACATTTCATGTTTTTATTTTATTCTTGTCCATGACTGGGTGACTTTCAGAAAAGCAGGAATCCATGTCTGGCCTCTCATCTAACTCTATTAGGGCTGGCAGTGACTACCCACCCCCGTGGTTAACAAGATCTTTATTTTCTTAACTACTATCTGTTTCTGGGAAGCTTTTAAAATATTCATTTATCCTCTTCTATTTCAAATATCCTCAGCTTACCTATCTCGGGGAAATTCGTGCAAATTGTGTATTTTCTGGGGGTTTCATGCTTGTAGATTCTGGAAAGTTCTTATCTGCTTTTATCCCCCCTTGTCATATACCATGATAGTTTCATGCTTATCCAAAAGCTAAAAAAAAAAAGCTTCCATAATTGAATTAAATATTCTTTAATGTATAGAGACCATTAAATATACAGGGAATCTGCTGTCCAATTCCAGAGAGGTTTTTAGGATGTCAGTGATTGGAATTGCCATATTCCATTTACTAAAGAAAGGTCTAGTCTCCTTAATCCATCCGCCCAACTTCGATTAGATCCAGACCACGAAGCCACCCAGGTGGCCTATATCCTGGCAATATTCACCAAGTTTAGCCAAAGATACCAGCCTAGGGCCACCCATGGCTTTCCCACCAGAACCCCGGTGGAGGTGGCTTGTCAAAAATTGGGCAAGAGGGCAACATGGACTGGGATACAATTCAAACTTGGAAAGTTAGATTTTTCGGCTGGGCGCGGTGGCTTATGCCTGTAATCCTAGCACTCTGGGAGGCTGAGGCAGGAGGATTGCTTGAGGTCAGGAGTTTGAGACCAGCCTGAACAAGAGCAAGATCCTGTCTCTACTAAAAATAGAAGAAGAAAAAAAAAATTAGTAGCCAGGCAACTGAAAAAAATAGAAAAAATTAGCCAGTTGTGGTGGCTCAGCCTGGGAGGCTGACGCAGGGAGATTGCTTGAACCCAGGAGTCTGAGGTTGCTGTAAGCTAGGCTGATGCCTAGCTCTTGTTGTTTTGAGACTCTGTTTCAAAAAAAAAAAAAAAAAGAAAAGAAAAGAAAAGAAAAAGGAAATTTAGATTTTTCAAAGTGCTTTTGAAACATTTTGAAAGAAAACTAGGGACCATCTTTCTCTCACTGACTTGGAATTTTTCATTCTTTTTGCCAATAGGTTCACAGTGTTGAACTGGCAAAAACTGGTATGATGAGTATTATTTCATAATTTGTGTATTCAACTAGATGGAAGTCAATCATTTAGCTAAGACTACTCATCATCCTAATCAGTAAAGCTTTCCTGTGGAAAACCAAAAAGGCCAAATAGCTCAAGGCAGGAGAATTCCTTGAGAGAACCCTCTCGCTCACTTCCCAGCTTTCACCAAAACTTCAAGTGACTGCAAACACCTCCACTTTGCTTTATTTGAAAGTATATTTGAGAGTGTTTTGCTCAAAACTACTTTTTCTTTATTCAGTGTTCTTCCTATGAATTCATATTTGGAAATATTATGATTTCCAAATAATATGAGCCCATAGTATTTGGAAATCCATCGGCTTGGTTTTTGGTAAGATGATTGCCTTGTTTCTGAGAAGGGATAGTCAAAAACAGTCAAGGCTAATTGCGTGCAAAAGTCTGAACTTCATGTCAGTGAACCAGCCGAGAATATGCAAAGGTTACAAAGGGCATTGAGTAATGAAGCTATTTTAATAATCTTGAACTCAGGAAGTATTAGGACCTGTAATCCTAATTTCATACAGGGCTGATTTTGTAAAAAAACAAAACAACAAAAACTTAAGTTTTCACAACCCAGCTTTGTAATATTTGATCACAAAACTACAAAACTGAATGATCAGCGTAAGAACAACTTGCTGGTTATGAAAAATAAACTGGCCTATCACTCTGTAAAATTATGAAAAGCACAAACCAACAGATTTTACCTTCTCGATCTTCACACGACGAAGAAAGAATACAAGTTATTTAATAACTCGAAAAGATAAGAGAAACTGTTGGGCCTTGCACCCTCTGTTCCTGTTAATCAGTGGAAATCCAAACTTAATCAAATCCCCAAATCCCAACATCACTGACAGAGCTTACGGCTTACTGACTCCAACATAGATAAATGGCCCCATTAATGTCAGGGCAGTTATGTTTGTCCAAAGAATATATGTCTGTATTTTAAATTGCATTATCCAGTTTATCCGTGGGATAAGAGTTGTTTACCTTCACAAATTCCAGGCTTCTGAGCTGAACCAAACAGGGCAAGTTTAAAGGCAGGAGCTCAGAGCAGTTCATAGCCTTTTGACAGCTCTGATGTGGTCTGCCAAGGCCGAATTAGTGGAATCCGGGCTTATCTCCCGGCTCCTGGGCTGAGTGCAGTTGGCCTTCAGGTCTTTTCTACGGACCTGCAGCCCCAGTGAAGACCCTGCAGAGAGCGTGGAATCATGCTGCAGAGTATTGTTTGGTGTTGGATTAGCATTCCCAGACGTGGGGCCAGGGCATTGCTCAACAGCTCATGACACAAGTGCCACGCCTCACTAGGTCACTTCGGGCTCAAGTCCAGTTTAGTCTGTGCGGCCCAGCCCGGCCTTTTCCTCATGCTTTTGTTTGTGGTTTGCTGTGTTTCTGTGAAATGAGGTGTTTCTTCATCACTGGGAAGGGCGGAAAGGTAGAGATGGAATAAGGGGCAGAGAACGCAGGACTCTAACAAACCAACACTCATCTTTGCCTCCCTTCAGCCAGCCTTGTGTGGGTTTGGGAACAAGTTGCTGACCAGGGTTTGGAACGTGCAGCAGCTGCTTGCTGCCATCTGCTGTACTCCCTGTTGCTAGCAAGAGTAGGACCAGAGCTCACTGGGAAGGAGAAGGAATGGAAAAGGGAGAAAGCAAGAGATGACGGAATGGAAAAGGGAGAAAGCAAGAGATGACAGAATGGAAAAGGGAGAAAGCAAGAGATGGGCTGGGCGGCCCCCTCACCACCCAGGAAATCCCCCTAATAATGTAGCTACACATTCATGTCACAAAAGCAGCCACCTTTTCCAGTGAATGGGCCACAGTGATTTTTTTCAGGTCATAAAATATATTCTCCTTTACACTAACATGTGGTTATGGCTTCCATATTATAACTCTGGAAGGGGATAATAGGGACTGATAAAAAGATAAAATCAAAATGATGTTTACCTCCTTTTTAGAAACTTTTATTTACCACTGCTATTTCACAATACAGTTTATTTTTTTGTGTTCTCATTGCACTTTATATAGATCTCTGTTGTTATACCCTGGGTGTGGTGGCTCACGCCTGTAATCCTAGCACTTTAGGAGACCAAGGCAGGAGGATTGCTTGAGGCAGGGAGCTCGAGACGTGCCTGAGCAAGAACCAAGAGCGAGACCCTGTCACTATAAAAAATAGAAAAATTAGCTACGAGTGGTGACAATAGAGTAAGACGCTGCCTTAAAAAAAAAAAAAAAAAGGCAATATTTTCCTGAATTAAATTAAATTAAAAATAATAAAATTATTGCCATGCCATTCATTGTCACTTATGAAGTCATAAAATAATAATAACTGCTTATCTTTATTGAGGGTTTACATCTCACTACGTGCTAGGTATTTTCCGAAGTGTTATACATATATTAATTTATTTAATATTCTTTTTTTTTTTCTTTCACTGTGTTGCCCTGGCTAGAGAGTGCATTGATGTTATCATAGCTCACTGCAACTTCACATTCCTGGGCTCAAGCCATCCTCCTCCCTCCACCACCTGGGTAGCTGGGGCTACAGGTGCATGCCACCATGTCTGGCTAATTTTTTAATTTTTTGTGGGGACAGGGTCCAGGTATTGCCCAATTTGGTCTCAAACTCCTGGCCTCAAGTGAACCTCCCTCCTTGGCTTCCCAAAGTGCCAGGATTACAGGACCAAGCCACCTCACCTGGCCTTATTTAATCCTCTTAACAACCACTCGGATATATAAAGATGAGGAAACTGAGGCACAGAGCATTTAGGGGGATTGGCCAATATTACAATCTCATAAATGTCAGAGGAGGATTTGAATTCAAACAATCTGGCTCTAGAATCCAAATAATTGAGTTCTAGGATGCACTCTTCTTCAAGTCAGACACGGTCCTCACCATCAAAATGGTGAAGGTGGCAGGTAAATACATGAACACCGTACAAGGCAACAAGTCCCAAAATTTAGATATTTGGGAAGCCAGAGGAAGGAATAAATGGATAATATTCATCAAGCTTCTAGAGGTGGCTGTAAGCCAGGGTGGGGCTATGCCTGCATCATCACCTGTAAAACTCTTAGGGTGATGAGACCATCACCTGACCACTTCCACTGGTAGTCCACATTATCTTCCTTGATCTTCTCTTCCATTTCACCAGCTTTGGTGTCGACTGTATCACTGGATCCCGAGGGTGACACCATCCATCTTTGGAGTGTGCTCTTTGCTCACACTCTGTTGCACAGAATCACACTCACTGGTAAAGAGCTCTGACACTTGGAAACACTTAAGAAATTTGACTATTTCCATTCCTCTCTGGATGTTTCTGCTTATGAGTTGCTCTACCCTTTATTGTGCCCTTTTCAAAACTGCCAACATATCACATTTATTAAGAGGGCTTCTTGGCAGGAGATCAATCAATATTTATAGGATTTTGATTTGATTTATAGGATTTTAATTCATCGAATTTAGCATCAATACTAATGCATCCTAACACATCTCAGAATTACTCTATAATGTAGTTGAGGTCCTAGTAACATATTTGCTATGTGGTTGCTTTGAAATATGTCTCTGAATTCTCCCATCAGGCAATGTCATTGTCAGTTTCTCCTTTATTTAAATTTGCCCATTGGAAATTGTAATTACCATGAAAACTTGAAATATATTATTGCAATGATTTTATATGAGATATCTTCACCTATGTTTAGAGAGCAAAGACATTATTGAAAAGGGTGCTATTTACTTGCTTGGTCTTCTGCTGTTCGCTTCTGTCCTTGAGTGGAATAGTGCCAGCAATAAGATTGTGGGTAAAAGGATTGGGCTTACAGAGGTTGAGCTAAATGTATTCTAGATTAATGGGCTAAACCAAGAGTTGGTATTGATATAAGAAATCAAGGCATCTCATGGAACACAGTTTGCTGATTTTAAACTCAATGTACCATTTAACCAAATTATCAGATTAAATTAATTTATACCTCTAACTTTACATTCTATATTAAAATGGCATTATGATACAATGGAAGAGGTATGTAAGTCTTTCCTAGCTTTGTTACAAAGAGGCTATACAGCTTTGAATACATTACTCAACCTGATTGTACATTATGTCCCTTTCTATCAACTAAAGGGATTGGTAAGAGATGATTTCTGAAGATTCTACTAGCCCTAAGATTCTGTATCCAATGACATGGAGTATTTAACAAAGCTTTCACAGTGAAATAATAAGAAAATTATAAGTGCTCTCTTAAAGACAGATAGATCAAGTAATAGTGGCTATTGTGACACATTCTCAGTAATCTAAAAAATAATTGAAGTGAGAGATTGACAAGAGTACAACTTTGAGTCAAACAAACCTAGGAGTAAGCCCAATTCTGCCACTCTTTCTAAGTGTGTGATCCTGGGCAAATAACTTAAAATTCCTAAGCCACAGATTAATCTATAAAATAGAGTGAGTCTCTCATGCAGCTCTGTCACTGTGTATATTAAATAGGGGAAAGTATTAATACACATAGCCATTATATATATAGATCTGACATACAATCGACTCCAAATAAATGATTGTTTTTCCTTTCTCATAGCCCTTGAGCAGATCATTCTTCTAAAAATTCTAGCCAATCATTGAGTAATCAACTGAGAGTCAATATCATTAAGTTTTATTTCTCTTGATTAGAAAACATATTCTCTCAAGATTTAGTTATCCATAACTTTTTGTTAAATAATTAATCCCATGACATCTGAACCAAGGCATAATTAGCACAGAACTGAAAACTGTTTCATAAGGTATATCATGTTGATTAGTTTTATTAGAATTTTCTTTTTAATATTTTATTATGAAAAATTTGAAGAAATAGAGAGTTCATAAATTCTTTGCCTAAGTTGATATCTAGAAGAGTTTTCCCAACATTTTCTTCCAGAATTATTATGGTTTCATGCCTTACATTTAAGTCTTTTATCCATCTTGAATTAATTTTTGTGAGTGCTGAGAGATATGGATCCTGTTTCATTCTTCTGCATATGGCTATCCAATTTTCCCATCACCATTTATTGATTAGGGATTCGTTATTCCAGTGTATATTGTTGCATGCTTTGTCAAAGATCAGGTGTATGGTTTAATAGCTGAGTTATCTGTTGTGTTCCATTGGTCTATGTCTCTATTTTTGTGCCAATATTATTCTCTTTGGTTACTATAGCCTTGTAATATAGTTTTAAGTCTCTTAATGTGATGCCTCCTGATTTGTTCTTTTTGCTTAAGATTGTTCTTTTCAGGCTCTTTTCTTATTCCAAACAAAGAGTAGAATTATTTTTTCTATATCTTTGAAATATGACATTGATATTTTGATGGGGATTGCATTGAATCTGTAAATCACTTTGGGCAGTATGGACATTTTAACAATGTTGATCCATGAGCATGATATGTTTTTCCATTTGTTTGTATCATGTACAATTTCTTTCCTCAGTGCTTTGTAGTTCTCTCTAAAGAGATCTTTCACCCCCTTGATTAAATATATTTCTAGATATTTTATTTTCTTTGTAGCAATTGTGAATGTTATTGAATCTTTGATTTGACTCTCAGATTGACTGTTATTGGTGTACAGGAATGCTAGTGATTTGTGTACACTGATTTTGTAACCTAAGACTTTGCTGAATTTATTTATCAATTTCAGGAATCTCTTAGTGGAATCTTTGGGGTTTTCTAGATATAAAATCATATCATCTGCAAAAAGCAATAGTTTGACCTCCTCTTTTCCAATTCAGATATCCTAAATTTCTTTCTCTTGTCTGATTGTTCTGGCTAGGACATCCAGAATTATGTTGAATAGAAGTGATGACAATGGGCATCTTTATCTTGTTCCAGTTCTTATTGGGAATACTGTCAACTTTTCCCCATTCGATATGATGCTGCCTGTGGGTTTTTCCTATGTGGCTTTTATAATTTTAAGATATGTTCCTTGAATTCATGGGCGGATTAACAAAATGTGGTCTATGTATGCCATGGAATACTACTCAGCTGTGAAGAAGGATGATTTAATGCCTTTTGCAACAATTTAGATGGAACTAGAGATCATTATCCCAAGTGAAGTATCTAAAGAATGGAAAAACAAACACCATATGTAGTCATTATTAAATTGGAAATAACTGATGAGCACACGTGTGCATAGAGAGAAGTAAAACCCAATGGAAATCAAGTGGAGGGAGGAAGGTGTAGGGGATGGGTGAAAACCTACCTAACAGGTACAAACAGTTGAACACTATCTTGGTAATGGGCACACTTTTAACACTGATTTAAGCATTACAGAAGTGATCCATGTAACCAAAAACATGTGTACCCCTGTAATACTTGGAAATAAAAAACAAAAAAGAAATAGAGATGTTCAAATCATTATAAAATAAACACTTCATTATCTACCACCTCTACTCTACACTAGACATTTTAATGTATTTGCTTCATCACATTTCTATCTATCTGCTTCTATCTGTATCCATTTGATGTGCATTTATTGCTAAATTAAAGTTACCCTCATTAAAATTATGAGATAAAAATAATAAGAACTAAAAATATGCTCTCCCTAGAACCAGAAAAAAGAAATGGCAGGTTTTCAAAACTTAAAAAAAAAGCAAGTAAGATGCTACATGTTTTATAAAATTGGTAAAGAAATGTTTTTACCTTTTGACAACTACAATAGTCATTATAACTATCTTTAACAATGGAGGATAGTTAGAATTGCAGAATAGAATTATATTGTAAAATTAGGGGTTTAGCATTCACAGCAGAACACACATATGTGCCTTATGTTTCTAACTTGGGAATCAAGCTAATTAATTACATATTCTGTATTCTATAAAAGTTACCCTTAGAAAGTATTCTTGTATGAACTGAAAATATCATCTTCCAAATGACGTATTTTAACACTTATGTAATTCAAATATTGGGTGAAATGATCTTCTGGGAAAGCCTTTCTCTGCCAACTTCAGGTCCAAGGGAGTCTTTTTGTTCAATTATTCTATTATAGCCTTTCGAAACGAACACAGCTAGTGAAAATTCCAATGGCCACTCTGTTTAGACAAACAGTTGACCAAGGCACTCTCGACATTTCGGTTGGTTACACACACACACACACACACACAGAGAAAGAGAGAGAGAAGAACTCTGTAGCACCCTGGTACTCTTTAGAGCTCAAACATCCAAGGGCATTTTTCATTTTAGTTAAAATTGTCTTTATGTACACACTGTTTCTATACAATACTTCTATACAAGTTTTGCCCATCTGCAAGTAAAATGATCTGGGATCTGAGCTCTTTCTCTAGCTAGTCTTAATTTCATGGAATCCCTTCTTGTCTTTCTCCTCGCAGTGCCACTGGGACCATTCCTTGTTTCCTTGCTGCCTTGCTCTCTCAGAAGGCTCTGACATAGCAAAAAGCAGCATCTGTTTCTCCAGAAAATGTTCTTCCAGCATTTTTCCCCCTAAAGATTGCCTTCCATGGGGAGATGGTCTGTTGTTGTAGAAATAACACAAGCTTTAGAGTCAGTTACTCAGAGATGTTCACCACGCCCTTTGTGGAGTGCCTGACACCTATTCAAGGAGCTTGAGTTACAGGAGTGGGATGTGTCCCTTGTCCTTGTGGAGCTTACCCCCAAGTAGGCTCAAGTCAGAAATATAATATGTGTGAAAAATAGCCAAAATAATTTCTGGTGCTGATTAGTACAATGAAGAAGATAAAACGATGTGATGAAGGCAGCTCTTTAGGATAGTAGGCAAGGCCTACTTGAATTTTTAGGTGAACGATAAGAAAAATGCAATTATGGGAACAACTGGGAAAAGGACATTTCGAGAGGTTGAAGAGGGTACATAACAGCAGACAGATAAGTCTTAGGAAGGTGCTGAGGGCTCCAGTACACAGAGAGCATAGGCTGGCCTCTGACAGGAGCAGGGATGCTTATTCCTTGGCAACAGGAGGAAAGACAGGTGTGGTTACTGGCTCTGGAGGTTTAAGGGATTGAGTGGGTAACAACAGAGGAGTTCTGGATGATGCAGGAGGTGCGGTCAGTATCTACTAGTAAGGGAAGTCGAGATACTGGAGATTTGAGAAGAGGGAGAAAGGGAAGTGGCCGGGGCAGCATGGACGGATTTTAGGACTTTGCTGAAAGCCCGTTTCATACTTGTGGTTTTAAATTTGAGATATATCCTATTATCCTGGTTGTGTAAATCTTCTCTGTTTTCAACTGCTCCAGCAAGGGTATGGAGTAAGTAAATATTTGGGAATCCTAAGCGAGTGTGACTGTGGGAAGGGGACCAACCAAAGAAAAGGGTGTTTGCAAGGGGATGGTTGTCGAGCAGGATCATGGAAGCTAAGGTGGGTAAGGAGGGGAGGAAGGTTGTATTTGGGGTGATAAATGGTGAAAAAGAGGCAGGGAGTTGTGCTTTGCTATGGCAGAGCCTTCTGGGAAAGCAAGGAAACAAGGAATGGTCCCTGTGTCACATGCTGATGAGAAAGAGAAGAATGGATTCCATGAAATTAAGAGTAGCTGGAAGAAGAGCTCAGATCCCAGATGATTTTACTTGTAGATAGATGGGCCAGCTGGCTAAGGAGAGGAGGAAGGATGTATTTGGGGTGATAAATAGTGGAAAAATGGCAGACTGGAAAGTAATGCTCAGATATAGGGCATTTAAGACGGAGGATTTATAGGTAGTAACAGTCATCATTACAACAATAACAGTAACTGTTATTGAGTACTTACAATGTGACAGGCAACAGACTAGGAGGTTTATGTTCGTGAACCCATCAAACTGTATAACAGGTCTCCAAGTTAGGAATCACAGATGCCTTCATTTTACAGATGATACTGTAGCAGAATGAGACATTAAATAACTTTTTTAAGTCGTCCAGGTAGAAAGTGGCTGAGCCACTTTACAAAGTGATAAGCAAATCCAGGGTGTGACAATGTGAGTGAGTGGCTAAATTGCCATAAGAGAAAAGATTATTAGAGAGAAGAAGGACATGGACAGGAAAACTAGAACAGAGAATAAATCATCCATCTAGATTTTAAAGTCAACAAGAATTATGAGAGAAATAGCAGCAGAAAGAAAGACAGCCAGGTACTAAGTTTCATCAAGACTAAGAGAGGTTAACCAGGAGGTTGAGCATGAAAACCCTGAGAGAGGTAATGGGTGGAAACTTCTCATCACTTGAATTTCAAGAGATCTAGGAGCTTTAAGGGACAAAGGAGAGATGATTTAGAAGTAGCAATAAGGATCGAGGAAAGCCAGCCCACCTCTAGGGCCTGAACTATCTGGGGATGTGGGAATTCTAACAGCTTCCTCTTGAAAGGAGCATAAAGACAGCAGGAACCTTGGGGGATGGCAAGACTTTGGTTAGTGCAAGGAAGTGAGAAGAACGATCAGGGAAGAGTTTGGAGATAATGGCGAATCCTTCAGGGCACCAATGAAGGATTTGGGCGGATGGCTGATGGGGTCAGATTGGGGAAGTACAGTTGGGCGTGGATGGATTGGTGGGGAACATCTGTGCTTTGGACTTCTGATGGGACACAGGAGAATGGGGGTGGGTGTGACGGGGATGGATTGAGCCACTTGGATGGAGAGGAGGGAAGGGGCTTGCTCATGGCTGGCATCCTTAGCATGAGTCTTGTTTCACCACAGACCACGTGGTTGACTTTGAGCAAGACATTTTAACTCAGCGTTCTCATTATAAACTGTTTAACAATACCTACATTTCATGAGTGTAATTAGGATGAGAGACTATATATATAAAGTGACTAGCACAGGATGGGCACTCTAAAAGAATTAACTATAGTTTTTACAATGGTGATGGTAATGATGATGATGATTTATGACATAATTTTCCCCACATCTTCAACATCTACTACCACATTTCTTGCTGTTATGTCCAATGATTTGGGACCATACTGAGTTAGGAATCGAAGGTGTGTCAGCCTTAGAAAACACTTCGGAGAACAAAGTGCAGTTGAGTCAAGCAGTAGGAGAGCAGCAATAGCAACTAAAGTTTATATGAGAAAAGAATATGGCCATTCTAAGGGGTGGAAAGTCAGACAAACAGGGATAAGAAAGAGCTTCATCTGGAATCAGAGGGAGCAGTATTTAAAAGGTAGAAAATGTGTATTTGTACCAAACTTGTGGCTTCTGGCATATTATGCCTGAAGCCCTCAGCTACAGACATACTGAGAAAGAGCAACAAAAAGATGTGCAGCCTGCAGTGCTTAGAGGATGAGTTACCCCCGGTGTTAGGGTGGTCTGGCTCATTCCTCTTCCCCTAAGATAAGCATGGAAGAGACATGGCCATCCGCCAGCTTGGAAGGTGGACTTCGGCTCTTGGCCCCCTTCTCCTCTCCCACACGTGTGTTTTACATTCATATTATTAATACTCTGTATAGGTTAAGGAAGAAATAATCTTTACTCGAGGAGGATATCGGTATTTTATTAATATTTATTTAGCACATTTTCTCTTCTACAAAGCCTTTCCTCTTACATTACCTGATGACCCATCAATCATGATGCTGACACCAGTATAACTAACTAACAGAAACAGAAGCAGAAAGATACTTGGACTTAAAGGCAGAATGCCATGGTATTCTTGAATTCCGGCTTTGCCATTTAGGAGACTGTGGTTCTTGGGAAAGTTCTTTAACCCCTCTGTGCTCAATTATTTACAATCATATACCTCCAAGCCTGTTGTATTAAGAGAGAGAATGGATAAAAGAGAATTTACAGATTTCTAGTACATAATAGTTATTTAAAGACATCTATACATATATATAAAGATGCATAAATACATATGATATTGAAATATACATTGTTGAATATGAAGTGAATAGGTAATCCTTGGTCACTAAAGTGCAGTTATTTTTAAGCAGCTTAAAGTGATGACAGAGTTGGTATCGTCTCTTCTGGTGCCACAGACATCAGTTTATCTGATATATAAAGTAAGACATGTTCCAGGAGTAAAACATTGTAAAATACTTATATGTGCTCAAAAAAAAAAAAAAAAAAAAAAAACAAACACACACACACACACACACACACACACACGTTAGTATGAAGATGAAAACATGATAGAATGGAGATCAAATAACCCAGGAAACAAAAAAAAAGAGTAAATAGAGAATAATCAGAATCCTGGGGAAATTCTTGGAGAAACAGAGCACTAGTGGCAAAAGGAAGGACGGACGGACATGCTCACTGCAGGAAGATGAGCCCGCACAACAGCCTGGCACCACGAGGGAGGAAAGCACTTCTGAAAGAAATGGAATAAAACCAGTGAAAATGGGACTCATGAAAAAAACAAAACAAAAAAACTACTGGAACAGAAGAATTGGGTAAAAGCAAGAAAACTGATGAAAGTGTTCAGAACAAGGATCAGAGGCTAAAAAAAAAATTTTTTTAATGCCGAATTATTAATATAATAAACTGCTTTAGAAGTAGAAACTAAAAAATTAAAAAACTTAAGACTGTCCAGTGTTGTTTTTTTAATTTAATTTTTTTTTTTTTTTTGGAGAAATGATCTAGAGTCCCACTGATGATGTACCTAGATGAAAAGTTGGGCGTAGTGTTGTCATCCACGAACACTGTCGCTGTCTGATATTTGACTCTCTTAAGGTCAGAGTTTCATGAATTTTGAAATTTTAGTTTGATAATTTGGATTTAATTAGAGTATCATGAATTAGTTTAGACTAAGTTTGCATGTTCTTATTTAATAGAGTTGCCAATGATTTCAAAAATCCTTGACTGCTGAGATGAGATGACAGCACATTTTCCCGGCTTGGCCTTTCCTACGTTTATCCCTCTTCATAGACATCAGTCTGGGAAGGAGCCAGGCGTGTCAGATCGTTGCATCTCTTTGCTGTCTCTGTGCGATATTTAATCACCGGCTTAGTTAAACCACTGGATGAACTTACCGTGGCCGAGATGCCGAGATGGATAGCTGCAGCAAAGGGCACTGCTTTGAAACTGTTTTTCACATGATGTCAGAAAGCACTTTGACTAATGGCAGATTCTTAGGAAGACATTCATTCCAGACTCTTCATAGCTCTTTACCTAATTCCCGTTCATCTTTCAAGTCTCAGTTTAAATATCACTTTATCCAGGAAGGCTTTTCTGAAACCCCTCAGCTAAGTTAGGACCACCTGTTCTATGCTTCCTTAGCAGTCTGCTTTCTTAGTAATTAATATGCATCATCCTTACAATGACTTACTCCCTGCAGAACTTCCTGGCCCAATTATAAGCCCAACTGTCATCTGCATAATAACAGACTCCATGACTTATTCAAGGCTGAAAGCCCAGCACCTAATACATCTGCCTGTCAGATGGTCGGCCCTTAATAAATATTGGTTGAATGTATAAATTAGTAAATGAGTGAGTAGAATCTGAAGAAAGATTTGATAGTGGTACTAATCACAAGGAAAATCTTCCATGTTCTTTTAATCACTTAATCTTCCTAGCAGCACTGTGAGGCCGATGAAGTAGGCAATATACATCAATCTCCCACATAAACCACCTTATTTTTATGTGGATCACAGACTACTTGCCTTTGTGACAAGGAAAATGTTCCTCTCTCGGATTTCATATTAGTTCGTTATAACATATTATGACAGTAAAGCTATACTTTTTTGTGGGGGTGGGGGACAGGCTCTCACTCTGTCGCCCAGGCTGGAGTGCAGTGGTACAATCATAGTTCACTGCGGCCTCAAACTCCTGGGTTCAAGTGATCTTCCTGCCTTAGTCTCCCAGGTAGCTGGGACTACAGGCGTGTGCCACTATGCCTGGCCAAAGCTACGCATTTTTATTGAACTTCTAACATAAGAAAATGTCATACCAGCTCCTCATAACTGGTTTCTCACTTTCTAAATGTAGGTTGATGTTCGGGCTGGTACGTTGCCTTTCAACCATCGCACTAAAGAAGAAGAGAGGGCTAAACCTTCATAAATCCTGAAGGATCTTGAGGACCTTTCAGACTGACACAAAGTACCAAGGTTTAAGAGACTTGGATAAGGTCAGAGTTTATTCATTGAAGCTTCTTTGAACATGAATGCAGAAGAAAATTGAAGGGATTGACAAGAGCCATTGTTATCACCCAAAGCAGGCAGCTAATTATATTGCCTATAAATCTTGGCAGATCCCACAATTTTCAGTCACAAATAAATATCTGAACATCTGGTGGAAACCATCACTGGCTCTCTCACTCCGTATGGAACATAAATTTTAGCATAGCATGCAAGATCTTTCCCGGTGTCCCCAGAACTCACCTGTCTCCTCTCATAATCAGCCAATACCTTCCAAGCATCCTGCAGTCTGATTACAGCAGATCAATACAACATGTAATTCTCTATTCTGGGTCTTTGAAAGAGCTCTTCATTCTCTCTTAGAAGTTTCTTCTTGCAACAACTTGCTCCCCAGAGAAACTCACAGTCATCCTTTAAGCTCCACACTGAATATTTGGGTGCTGAGGACATGGTCGTTCTACGACCTGTCCATGAAGAAGGAGGGGAAAGATTGTAGCAGAGAGGATATGGCGAATGCTCAACTAGAGAGGAATTCTGGTTCAGTAGCCAGACTCTTTAACCAACAGACAAATTGGAAAAAACTAAACCCACTACGGAATGTCAGGCCCTAAATATAGATCTTTCTTGGCACCCTGAACATTGACTAGTAAAGTTTTGAGGAACTTAAAAGCGCTATAAGCACTCTGGAAGGCCGAGATGGGTGGATTGTTTGAGCTCGGGTGTTCGAAACCAGCCTGAGCAAGAGCGAGACCCCGTCTCTACCGAAAATAGAAAAAATTAGCCGGGCATGGTGGCGCATGCCTATAGTCCCATCTACTCGGGAGGCTGAGGCAGAAGGATCGCTTAAGCTCAGGAGTTTGAGGTTGCTGTGAGCTAGGCTGATGCCACAGCACTCTAGCCCAGGCAACAGAGTGAGACTTTGTCTCAAAAAAAAAAAAAAAAAAAAAAAGGAAAAAAGTGCTCTAGCCAGGCAATGGACTTATAATTTAAAAAAAAATCTCGCCCCTTAGTCCCTAGAAAGTCAATGGCAATTTTCCAGGATGGAGCTAATTATTATAATTATAATAATACTGAATCACCAAATACCTACAAATTTCTGGCTTTCAATCTAAAACCTCCAGATCACCGCTTAGAAATACATAGCAACAAGTCTGAGAACAGGTGTGAGATGCCTACACACCTTCCCCGGCCCCCTGGCCTCTTGTACAAAAATCCTATTTCATCTCTTTTGTGAATTCAGGAGTCTCATTGAAGGCCAGTCCTATGGATTGAAAGTCTTTGGTGAAAGCCTGACTGAGAGAATTTACACCGACAGCTCTGTACGAGTTGAGTTGTCATACATAGAGAAACAGATTCCCCTTCTCCAAGGCTAACGTGAATTGTGTTCACAAGATCAGAAAACCCACACTGAGTGAGCTATTCAAGCAATTTCCAATAGGAAGAAGTTATCTGGGAGAAGGCATTTATTCTTCTTTGGAAACTTTTCTATCCTCAGAACAAATGCACAAGAAATGCTCCATGTATCTTCACTTGATGGCGTCTTGAATAAAATGAACAAGAGACAGAGATAATTTTTAAAAGGCAAAATTTCCATTCCATTCCTTTGCAGACAGGCTTTTACTAAAAACATTGATCATGAAGGCACCAGTCTTAGTTTTCTAAACTGCAGAATTTAAAATAAACAACTATCAGTCTCCTCTCTGTCTCCCTTTTTACCCTTCCTACTGAGGAAAGTTAAATAGCACATTCTTCCCCACTCAACCAGAAGCAACATTACACAGAAATTCTACTCACAGTTTTAAAATAAATGACTGGATACAAGAATAACAATAACAGCCCTTCGGCTCAGCCAACCAATCAAATGTTTTGCATGACTAAAATGCATGCACTGCCAAATCTCAGATTTAAAAGAAATATTTAGATGCTATTAGAATTTCCATTTCAGAAAGTAAATCCAGTCTACTAGCTGTTAACTTCAGCCACTGAAGCTTTTCTCAACAGACATGACTATGTATCTGTGCAGGGTCAGGCTCTCATCATTTCATGCCTAAATTATAGCCTTTTCATTCCACTCTGGAGTCCTGTCTCCAACCTTTCTTCACCTCCATCTTTAATTTGATTAATCAACACAGATCAGTGGCAACTACTTTGAATTGCATCAAGCCTAGAGGTCAAGATTTTTCACTCTCTACTCCCTACACCGTTGAACATCTTCACTCCTTCCTGTCCTCATACCAATCCCTTCCACATACCTGGGACTTGCCTGGACTACCAGTTCTGTAAGGTTCAATAGTGCTCTGCCTCCACCCAGAACCCTTCCCTGAGAAAGAGAGCTGCTCTGATCACTTACGTCTTACTTCTTTTGCAATTGTAATTTATCCTTTTTCCTTATATTTTACTCGTTGTCAATACTTTTTTTCTCTCTTCCTGTCATTGTGTGCTTACATGTTTGTGAACCTAATTAGGTGTTAAGAACCCTATTGATGTCAAAATACTTTTTTTCCCTAAATATAAGTATACATTCTAAATATAAATTGGTTGATTGACTCTAATTCTGTGGAGAGTCCACAGCTCTTTTATTCCATTATTCTCAAGCTTTGCTGAACAACATCAAAGAACACTGCAGACTAATTTTTCTCATCTTTCTATTACTATCATTCTCTAAAATAAGTTGTATTAAGACAAATCAGGTGAAAAGGGAGCATAACAACACATCTTGGAAATATTGAGAGGATGAATTTTATATACATACTCAATGGCATAGGATATATTAATTCATAAATGTTGAGATATACTAACAAATTTTAGTTATGTCTCTACTTTGGAGTAGAGATTCCTGCTTTTGACAACTCTAACGTGGTTTCTGTGATTACACACTCTTGATCCACCCTCTCTCCCCACCATGTTCCTCCCTCTTGCCTGCCATCCTCTGCATTCTCTGACTCCTCCCACACGAAGGGCAGGTGCAGGTGCTGTTCAGGGACTATTTTCACTGTAGGATTGAAAGCACATCAAACATGGTACCAACTGACAGTGCGTTAGGCATTCTCTACACAGCCAACTCTGACAATCATGATAAAGAATAGTCTATTTGATCTAGATTTTACAACTTATCTCTGGATAACTTGGATGATGTCAAGTAATCATATTAACGTCCACTAGACTTTGACTGAAGGGCACAACATTACGTTGTATACAGAGAGATTCTAGCTCAGTATCAAATCTTATTACTCTTCTCCAAATCATATCAGTGTATCTGTCCACTTGCAGTCTGTACTATTTCATCCATGTGCCAGTATCTGTTTGAAGTCATCATACTTTTCTGTCCTCTTACTAGTTTGTTAATTCTTCTGGAAAACTAAAGGAAGGACATCATCTCAGAGAAAAATTCTCTTCCTTGCTCTTCCTGATCCTCCCAAATCTCACACTAAAGGACCTCTGCACAAGCTGTTTTTAACCATACTTCCCCCATCCCGAGCTTGCATTATCACTTCCTTCCATCTCCCAAACAGCTCTGATTCCAGACCTTTCCCCCAAAACTCTCAGGTCAAGTAAAAGATAAGTGGTTTACTTACTCTCACGCAATCTCATCCTGTTTCAATATATGCTAGCCTTTCATCATTTTTATTCCATAAGATGTTCTTTCGCTTAAATATAATTTAAGGGTAGCACTTCCTGATTTTGCTTAGTGATCTGTTTATAGTGTTTACAGGGATCTTATCTGTTTCAATATCAGTTCCTTGCCTTAGGTTATGGACATCTCACTGGCAGGAAGGGATGCTGTAACAGATCTTGACAAACTACTAAGTACCAGGTACGGTGCCAGCTACTTTTATATATATGTGTGTGTGTGTGTTACCTTCCATTGAATGGGACTATGCTCATTTTTATTTACATTGTACAATGTCCAATAAATCACCATGGACAGATGCATACTCTATCCTCCTTTGGGGGTAGAAAGAGGATGATACAGTCAGGATGATGATATACTTTATTAAAGCAAAACTACCAACAACCAAAGCACAGGAATCAACCCTGCCTCCCTGAAAGAAGAAAGTATCTTTCCAGAGGGGGAAAAATAAAAATCCTTTTAAGCAGCGTTAGGGCACATTGTTTTCCTGGACACTGTAAGGTTGATAGGAGCCCTACTACTCATATTGTTTTGTACTTCTCACTGCCTTAGGCAAAAGGCTGAGGGAGAATGAACAGAGCAACAGGCCTCAGGTTCTCAGGGGCCAGGTCCTCTTGTGTTTCAAGGTTAACAGAAAAATAGTTTTTCCCAAAGCCTTTCTAAACAGAGTTATTTATGTCTTGTTCACCTTTCACCATGTCTTTCTTTTCTCTTTTCCTCTGCCTGCTCCCAGACTCTCCTATTCACTCTCTCTCTGAAATTGGCTATAAAAGACTTTGCATCTCGGTTTTTGGGCTGGAGTCACATCAATTCCAAGCACAGCAGGCAGGCTCCAGGCCTGTCTATCTCCAAGGGGAGGCTGGAGGAAGCAAGGCTGTCTCTGTGTAGGAAACCAGTGCACAGGAGAAGCTGCATATTTCAGCCCTGGAGGGGGAAGAGTGTTGGCTCCAGGGTGACTGATTCCACAGCCTGCTGAACAACACGGAGCTGGGTGGAGCGTGCACCCTGCTGCTTAGAGATGGCACTTTGCACGTTTGGGCTAGACTTTGGCTCTCTCCTTCTGTAGACAGTGAAGCCAGTGATTAACGGTGGGATCCAGGTATTTGAAAGTTATGCAAGTGCTCAGTGGTCTCCAGGGAAACTGGTACCAATTCAACTAAATCCGTCATGTGATATTGAACCTCTATTAGGCACTTATAACTGAGCTAAGTACTTTGGGAAGGGAAGACACAAAAGAAGAAAATGACGTCATCTCTAACTTCCAGGGTTGCTATAAAGATTAGAGATGATACATTTAAATTCTGTGATATGTAGCAGACACTCAGTATAAGGGAGTTTTGAGAATCTGAACCGCATATATGTCAACTAGGCTTATTTATTTCCTAGGTATGGAGGGAAATATTCCCATGTGTCCTATAAAATGTGTAGGAAGAAAAAGGGATAAAGGGAGAAGAAATAACTTTCACTTCCAAAGCACGGGGTCATGACTGTGTGTGCCTTAAAAAAATCTCATTCTAGATAACTCAAAGTATAAATAACAGGCCGGTGGGGAGGAAGTGCTAGAATTACTTGTAGCCAACTGGAAGGGTTGGGATTGTAGGCTTCAGACTTAAATAGAATTGGCTGCCAGATTGTGTCCAAGTTACTTCACCTCTTTGATGCTGTTTCTTTGTGAAAGAGGAAATACCTGTACCTCCTAGTGTTAGTGTCCCAGTGAGAATGAAATAGAGGCTGCCAGGGTGGCACACTGGGTTACTCTGGCAGTGACGCAGCCCAGGGGTGAGCCACTGGGGAGAGAACAAAGCCAATTTAAGATGCAGTAAATGTAAAACTCTAGAGACCTGTGTTTAAGAGCTTACTTGGTCATCAGTTCTTTGGGCGATGTTGGACAATTCATGTCACCTCTCTGGGTGTCAGCTTCTTCTTCTATAAAATATGGGATTAGACCGCATGGTAATAATCTTTTCAGCTCCAGTGTTCTGGGATTCTTCAAGTTGATGTCACCTTCCCTGGAGTTCTCCCTCCAGCCAGGCGTAGATGGAGTTGCTGCGGAAACCACTGGAAAACTTCAGAAATTCAAAGACTTCAGTCCTTCCCTGACTCCAATAAAAATTTAGTTTTGTTTTTCCGAGGAGAAGAAAACACTACAGTCAAAAATAAATAAATAAATAAAAAGAAAGAAAGAAAGAAAACACTACAGTCTTTCCCCATCTCCTCACATTCTGCTGTGTGAACAGGCAAGTATTATTATTATTCTTTGCTGTCTCTGCATGTTATTAAACAGATGCCAAATTCAACTTGGCATTTCCCAAAAAGAGCTTCAGAAATGCAGGCTGCTTTGAGATGTCAGATTTTTATGCAAATATAAAACATTAATACATTTCAAAACTTAAATCACTTCGGCCTCCAGGAGAGAAAGGAGCTTATTTTCAGATGTGCAAGTCAGTGCTTACTTAATAAGTATTTAATAGCTGAGAGGCAGATTCTTTAACACCCCCTTTCTGCGTAGCAGTAGGAAGCGAGGTGCCAACTTGGAATCAGTCTTCTTGAGATCTTGGTGGTGGATGAGAATAGAATTAGCTTTTCTACCAGCTAGTTGTGAGGAACAGGTTTCCATTTAATGGCTCCCAGGTAAAATTAATTGATTATGGAGTTTGGAGGATGAGGCCCCTAAGATCTGTGGTCCTGCTACCATGGCAACTATACGTATTGTCTTCTCATCTTCTTCCATCAACTCTATGAAATATTTTTTTTAATTTATATTGCCAAATTAACCCCCAGAAACATTGGAGCAATTTGCCTTCCCAAAGATAGGTAAACATAGAGTCCACAGACCTGAAGAAAACCAATTTTTCCCTTGAGGTGGGTAGGAAGATGGAGCAAAAATCAAATTAAGAGAAAACAGGAAATTTCCTACACCCTCTGACACCCCTTGAAAGGCTGATGCTCATCACTAACTCATACAGCTGGACTCTGTGTGAGTGCAGAGGGGAGATAGAGGGAGGTTTCCAGGAATTCTGAAAATTTGTCTTGGGTTCAAATAAGTCCAAAATAAAAATGTTCCTTTGAGTGACTTGTAATCATGAACTGGTGCTATCATGTAACACTAAGAGTTTATTTTTAACACCTTGACTGCCACACTAGAAAAAATTTTTTTTTCCTTTGGGCCATGATGTTTTATTACAAAAATAGAATAAAAACTTCGAAAACCAAACAGTCCTTTCTAATTTAATGAAACATGAAATTTATTGATTTCTGTCCATTTAATCCACATTTTTAGAGTTAGTTTGTCAGTATTCATTGTAACAATGAGAACATCAACAAGTAAGATTTTCAATAACCAACTGCAGGGTTTTGTATAGGCTTTGCTTTGAGAGGCCCTGGACTTAAAACTAGTGTGAGTTAAATACAACTCAAATGGCAGTTAATGTGTTAAATGATATTTATTAATATATGTAACTGCTTTAGAAAATGATATATATTCATTATAGACTGTATAAAATGGAAAAGAAAAAAGAAGAAGACACTGCATAATTCCAACACCTGGAAATAATATTTCATTGCTGGGCTTCTGATATAATAAATACATCTATTTCAGATTATAGTTAGATAGTTAAATATAATGTGTATATTTAATGTGTATTTAAATTTACATTATGCTTTTCTTCTAGTTTGTATTTTACCCTAACACACTTAATAATAAATTTTAAACATTTACCCAGCTACCAAATATTGTGCTGCAACATGGACAGCAATTTTTTCTGTAAAGGCACACATAATAAACATTTGTGGCTTTTTGGGTCACAAGGTCTGTCACAACTACTTAATTCTGCTATTCTTTTGAGAAAACAACCACAGATAATATGTAAATGAGTGAGATTGGCTGCATTCCAATACAACTTTCTTTACAAAAACAGGCAGTGGGCCAGATTTGATCTGTTTACTAGAACATCATTTTAAATGACAGCATAATATTTTATTTTGTGGATGTACTCTAATAAAAAGAAAACAAACAGTCTCTATTGTTGAGCACTAGAATTCTTCAGCATAGTGGCCATGTGCGTTTTTGTAAATAAATCTTTTTGTGTGTTTATAAGATTCTTTCCTTAGAAAGGAAAGTGAGATTTTTGGGTGTCATGCAAAATGTGCTCTTCAGAAAGGCATTATTTTTTGTAAATAAAGTTGTATTGGCATGCAGCCAAGCTCTCTTCCTGTTAGCTGGAAGAGCAGCTATGTGGATGCCCAGCCCAGGGGTAATAGATGGTGGAGCGTTTGATGACAGGAAAGAGGCTCAGTGTGACTTGATCGCAGAGTTCAAGGAGGGAAATGGCAATAAAACTCATTAGCTGCTGTTTTTGCTGCAAATATTTATTTGTGATTTTTGTTTTCTATACAGGAAGCTTGAAAATTATATTTAGTCAAATTCATCAGTCTTTTCCTCCATTTATGCATGTCAAAAAAGTTTTTCAGCCCTCAATATTAAAAAACAATACTCTTTTATATTTTCCTAAAATGTGCTGTAGTTTTCATTTTTATTTTAAAAATATGAATGCATCTGTAATTTTACTTCATAGTTGGATGTTAAAGTCAAACTTTTTTCTTTCTTCTTGTTTTCTTTCTTCTTGTTTTCTTTCCTTCCTTCTTCCTCTACTTCTCCATTTCTTCCTTTTCTCATCCTCTCTTTTTCCTTTCTTTCCTTCTTTTTGATAGCCAGTAATTATACAACCAATTATCCAGTAATCCCTAATTTTTCTATGCTAAGAAGCGCCATCTGCTATGATCTGGATTGTTTGTGTCCCTCCAAAATTCTTATGTTGAAATCTGAACCACCCAGGTGAATGGGATTAGCGCCCTTATAACAGGGCTCAAGGGATCATGTTTTCCTCTCCTGGCATGTGAGGAAACGTGGAAAGCACAGTCAATGAGGAACAGGCCACCACCAGAGAATGAATCTCCCAGAGCCTTTATCTAGGACTTCCCAGCCTCCAGAATTATGAGAAAATAAATGTCCTGTGTTTATAAGTTACCCACTGTAAGGTATTTTGTTATAGCAGCCTGGAATAAACTAAGACCCCATTTTTATCATTTAACATGGTGTTCAATACACACGGATCTGTTTCTGAGCTGTGCATGCTATTCTATTAATTTCTGCCTATATCTCTGTCAGTATAATATTGAATACTGTTTTGATAATTATGGATTTATTTATGTCTTTTAACACATGTCAATCTTCTTTTTTGTAAGTTGCCTTCATTATCTTTGTAATTTATTCTTTTAGAGTTTTGGGGAAATTAAATTAAACAAATATTCAGAATTTTATAGTAATTACTATATTAATTTATAGATTGATTAGGGAAGACTCAACATCTTTCTAGTACTAATTCGTCCCATCTCATTTATTAATGTCATCTTTTAGGAAATATATTTAATAAATGTATCTTATTTTAAATTTATATTTAATAAATACATTTATTTCTGAAGGTTGCCTATAATTTTCTTAAATTTATCCACAAGAATTTTGTAATTTTTGGTACTATTATGAATTGTACCACCTTCTCTACCATATTCTATTTTTTTCATTATAGCAACTATAAAGAAACAAATCACTGAGATTTTGGCATTTTTTTTGTAATTAGCCAGTGCATGGAACTCTCTTGTTTAAATTGAATAAATATGTGACATTGTGTACTACTTCTGTAATAAACGAACACAATATATTTCTTGAAGAAGACCAAAATCAAATAAAATACTCATGACAGCTTCATTTCTCAACATTCTGGCACTTTTTAACCAAGTAAATATATGAAACAAAACTTACTGTCGTTTAACCCAAACCTCTGAGATATATGGTATTACCATCATTTTACGAGTCAAAAAAATGAATTGTTCCCTGTGTCTCCAGGTGTTGATGGCATTTGCGTTCAGAGTTTTCCCATTGCAAATCTACTTTCTGCCATCCCACTCCACCTAGACCGTCCTGCTTGGTTTTTCTCCTCCACATGTAAGCCAGATTTTGTTTTTATTAACCTTCTGTGTCTACCTTGAGTCTCTCTATTCTATCTGTCTCTGACAAAGTGGTCTAGTGGTTTTCAATCAAACAATCACATCCAGTACTACTTTATGGGTAAAGGACAGAGAATTAGTCATCTTTTGCCTTCAGAACACATAGATATTCATCAAGAGATTCATAAATATTCATCTCTTGATGAATATCTATCCATATAACAATAATAGATTACAAAGGTTTTTATGGCTCTCCTCTTTTACCTATCCCTGTTTCCTGAGACAGGAGTGGTAACCCTAAAATATGAGGGATTCCCATTCTTTCACCCCCACCCCATGCTCCCTCCCTCCCCTGTCCCAAAACTCCCAAACCTTCCAGCGTGACCCTCATTAATTGCTCTGATTCACAATATCCCTCATTAGCTCCCCAGAGTATTGCCTTAGATCTGTAGATCACTTTGATTGCTTCCACATCTGGGATTCGTCACATGCTCGTGTTAACCATGACCATGTGCAGAATTACCCGGCAGGATTTAGGAGACACTCGGGCAGAAAAATCGTCCCTGCGAAGAACAACATCTGGAGAAAATTAAGAGAAGATACTTTCTACCGAGCGTCCTTTGGAAATATATTTATGATGTAGAAACAGACACTAGTGCACAGGCAGAAGCGGATGCCCTTTCTCTCCCGACGATTGAGGGAGAGTGATAACTCTTCAGAAGATTTGAGAATTAATCATGCACCTCCTAAATGCAAATGCCTGGCAAGTTCACTGGTAAACAAGGGATTTTCTCACAAAGTCTTGTTTAGAAGCAGGCGTCGTCTCCAATAGAAACGTCTCCATGAACTTTTCTGATACCATGTGTGCGAGCAAATAAAGATTTTATAAAAGGGAGAGGGGAAGCGGGCCATGTCTTCCTCGGTTGGATCTTTGAACATCTCCAACGATTTTTCCAAAGTTTTGGGTTTTGGCAAAAGCCAAAATTAGCTTTGCCAAGCATTTTTTTCCCCTTAATTTTTAAATCCATGTGCATTAAGGGAAATTTAATCCGTATGTTTCTGATTCATTTACACTTAACTCATCAAAATATTGTTTTGTTAGAGTCATTTGGCCCGCGACAAGACTTAGGAGCCCTCTTAGCAGCACACAAATATACAAGTACACACGTGTAGATTACACAAGTGCACACACACATTCTTGGTTCCTAGACTCGAGAGTCATTTTCTCTTACATCCAAATTGCTATGTCTGGGTAAATCATGGGCACTTACTTGCGTTTAGCTGTGCAATTACACTTAGACTTAAAAAAAAAATTGCCATGCAGTACAAAACATATACTTCTTCTGAGTGTATTTGGAACAAACGATTTCAGGATTCCCCACATCAGGTGCATATCTTGGCTGTGGAAGAATGACACCTTTAAGGAGATGATATCAGGCAACTTAGTTTTCTTCCGTGCAATATACAATAAAAATTGCATTGACTTCTAAAGTGTGGATTATCATCAGTTTGGAGGAGACCAGTGATGATGACAAAAATTAAGGGAAAGACGGACATGAGCACCCCTATGGAGATTGGGATTAAGCCAGTTAATACAACATGAAGGTGTAGAGTTTGGGGAGGTTGTGCTAAGGTTTTGTTTTTATCTTCCCAATAGCTGATCATGAATTATTTACTTGCAATCCCAGATGATGGTAAACATTTCAGTAGAGTTCCTGAAATTAAAAGTTGAAAACTATTAACTATTAGAATGTATTCTTGGTTTTTTTTTTTTTTTTTTTGAGACAGTGTCTGGCTCTGTTATCCAGGCTAGGGTGCCATGGCATCAGCCTAGCTCACAGCAACCTCAAACTCCTGGGCTCAAGCAATCCTTCCTGCCTCAGCCTCCTGAGTAGCTGGGACTATAGGCATGAGCCACCATGTCCGGCTGATTTTTTCTATTTTTAGTAGAGATGGAGTCTAGCTCTTGCTCAGGCTGGTCTCGAATTCCTGACCTCAAGTGATCCTCCTGCCTTGGCTTCCCAGAGTGCTATGATTACAGGTGTGAGCCACTGTGCCTGGCCTAGAATGTATTCTTAAGAGAGTAGCAAAATATATGAGGCCCTCTAACAATATGTCTCAAAGTAGTAGGACAAATTCCAGGACTTCTGAAGGCCTATAAAATTCTCATCTGATACATATGGGAATTTGGGCTTGTAGTTAAGGAGACAGAAAAGTGCTCAACTGGTTTACTATGTGGGAGAATGACCTCTATTTCTTTACCCAAGGCAACTGCTGGAGATTTGGTGAGCTCAATTGCCATGTTTTGCAAATCTACGCTGGAATAAAGTCTGTTTGCAAAAACATGTCTGTGATTGGTGATGGTATCTTTTATAAAGTGTTATGCCTTTCCTTTTGTTAACATCATATTACTTGTTTTCCCTTACTTCTTCACAATTAATGTTTTTCTCGTCTTAAGGAAATGTCAATTGTAGTCCTTCCTCCTGAAGCTGCCATTTTGCTGTGGACAATTTTATCAGATTCTAACAGATTTTACTTTTTTGAACATTTGTAACTTTATCTAAGTATTTACTTCCAAATGAAATTATGCTGGTTTAATTTTGCTTACGATTAAATACTATTTATATTTCTCTTCCAAAGCTTTGAAACAGAGTACCACATAATGGGCTTTATAAAGGCAATGCATTTAATAGCCAATTAGATTAACTATCAAATCTGTTTCTGGAAAAATAAAGAATCTGGTAATGGTTTGATTTCACCAAACTACTTTGTATATTTTGATTTTCTTAAAAAAAATAAAATCCTATTTCCTGAAGCTTAAGTTCTTTAAGTTTTTTCTCCACTTAATTGAAACCACTATTTTCAAGGGAAATGGAATTGATGAAAGATGATATTTTCTCACTCAGTAGAAATTTGTATCTTGTGAATAGCACAGATTCTCCATTGATGCAATTTTACCCTTATTTTTAGCTTGTGTGATTTTTTTGGAGGGAACCATAGCAATCCCCAAATCCTGCTTTTTCTTTTAAAAAGAAAAAGCAAAGATAATAAGAAATTCAAAACAGTCAAGCTTTGTTTATGATTTCCCACTTTCACTGGTCCCCAGTTGAGACAGCTATTTTTCCTCTCACTGCACATCCAATGGCCTCGGGTTGGGCACTGGGACCTGCTACATACTCCCCTCCGACCCACCACCAAGGCTCTGTGTGGCCCATGCAGACTGGTTCAAAAGGTCACGCCGTCTTCTTTTGTCACCTGTCAGAACAATTCACTTATTCTTTCATCATAAACAACTATAACATCAGGTCCCATCTACAGAGTGCTCAGCATGCACCAGCACTTTGTGAAGTTGATAATATTTAATGTTCACCCTCTAATGACCAATCACAACATATTTGTTAAATAAAATTAGAGCTATTTGTGTCCAAGTCTGTTTTCTCTAATAGATTGGGAACTCTCTGAAATCAAAGATGATATGGTATTCAGGACTTTATAACTTGTCCTACTACATTAGCATGCTATTATAAATACTTAGCAAATATGAATTGAGTTTAATCATCTTTATAAAATTATAGCAATCAAACATTGAGATAGTATCCTTTCAAAATGGGAAAATTCTATCATAGGACCAAGACAGATTGATTGAACTTCACCCATCTACAGGACAGTGAACACTGGGTCCCCATGGTTGTTTCACTGAGGAAGGGATTCACATGTTTTTGTGGCTCAATCATTCATTCAGGAGGTATTAGTTGACCACCTACTAGGTGCCAGGAATGGTGCTGGAACTACAGTAGGGAGCAGAGCAGAAGAATTCTCTGGCCTCGTGGATCTTACATTCTATTGAGAGTCAGGCTGATATACAATTGGACAATAAATGAATCCTATAACACATGACACATATTTGTAGAGGAAACAAAACAGGAACAAAAAGAAAATAAACGCAAGGGGTGGGGAGCAGGGGCTTGCAGTAGAGTCAACAAGGAAGGTCCCGCCGATAAGGGGATATTTGATAGAAGCATGAAGAGAATGGAAGGTGGCCGTGCTGGGACCAGAGGGCAAATGTTCCAGGCAGAGGGAGCCACACTGTGGCAGTCCTGAGTGGCACTGTGCTGTCTGAGGAGGAGGAGGGAGGCAGAGGAAGTACGGAGCAGTGGGAGCTGAGATGGGAGGGGTCAGGGCCAAATCCCATAGAGACTTTAAGGCAATGCGAGGGGAAGGTGGAGGTTGTGCACAGGGCAAAGGCAGCATGCTCTGATGCTTTTTAAAAGGACCATCCTGGAGCCCGTGTGGGGAACACACTGAAGGGGAACGGGAAGTAAGTCAGGAGACCATGTCATAAGTGAATTCCATCTTCCTGGGGAGAGTGCTGGTGCGTGCACAGGGTCGGGGCGGGTTGTACAAGAGGTGGTGAGAAATGGTCAGACTCTGGGTATATTTTGGGATTTGAGCCAATAGGATTTAGGATATATTGAAGAGTGTGGATTGGGAGATAAAGGTAGGAACAGAAGATGACTGCAAACTTGAACGTTGGTGTTGTGATTTATTGAGATGGAGACGATTGTAGAGGAAGGAAGCAGGCTGGGCTGGGAACTGCTGAGGTCCTACACACAAGATCAAGATCAAGGCTAAGGCCTTGTTCAACTGACACTACTGGTAAAGATACCATGAGCCGCTTTTAGATTTATATGGTTTATTGGGTACATAGATAGTGAAAAGAAGGGTAAGTAAAAGATGCCAGGTCCTTGTGATCCTTGTCCCACACACGAAAATAATGACCTGAAACAAAATGGGCTGGATGATGACAGCAGAGTGTGGCACACCTTGTCGCTGAAAATCCAGTTCTTGACTGCAGCACGGTGGCTTCTGCAGCTCAATTCTGAGGGTGGCTGGCAGAAAGCCCCCTATTTCATCAGGACCCAAGAGGGGACGAGAAACCCTCTCCTGACAGCCTTACCCTCCCCGGGAAGAGTGGGAGGAGAGTGAGGGATCGTCTCCGAGATGCAACTCACCGGCTTCTCCTCCTCTTGTGTTCTGGGGTAAGCACAAGGCGTCTGTCGTGGCCCAGATTAGCTGTGGTTCAAGCCTTTGCCTACGTGGCCAATTCTGACACCTGCAAGGTCACTACAGAAACCTGGCACAACTATCGCCCTAAGAGAACCCAGAGTTTGGACTTTGGATCACTTAGATGTCCACATGGATAGTTGAGATTGGGGTTTAGGGCAGAAGGTGGAGGGAGTTTGGCCAGGAGTTTATACATTTGAGTATTGTTGGATACACATTTATTTTTTATTTTTTTTTAGAGATGGGGCCTCGCTATGCTGTCTAGGCTGTACTTGAACTCTTGGGCTCAAGTAATCCTCCCACCTGAGCCTCCCAAGTAGCTGGGACCACAGGTGAGAGCCGCTGCACTGGACTTAGATATGTAAAAGGGAAAAATTGATTATACCACACAGGAATTTTCCATGCTATCTTACTTTCTTCAAAGTATCTTTTGTCAGCATTTAGTCCCAGCCAGGGTCTGAGGTGCATACACCGAGAATAAAGGCATATTCCCGGTACTTTCAAAGAATGAAAACCATTTGTAAAAAAAAAAAAAAAAAAAAATGGAAGGAAGACCAACTCATCTAGAGAGATATATTTTAAATTTCTACCCCCTCTCCTTATAAGTTATTAGAGTGAAAACCTTCTGGCCCCGGGGGTTTTAATTCCCATTTCCCACCCAAGTTGGAAGTTAAATGGTAATTAGAATTGACTTGTTGCTCTTCTGAGAGCACCCATGGACACAGAAAGTTCAGAGCGGAGAAGTGTCAGAGTAACTGATGATCTTTAGCCGACACCTTGTGGGATTGTAGCTGTAATCTCTCTTCAACTACTTTAGGCATAAAACAAAACTGCACCTATTTACATAGATATGTCCAAAGGGTCAGTCCTAGATATTACCCATTTCCTCAGAGAATGTCACTGCTTCCACGGTTTTGGCTGTTGCTGCCACGTGGTCTTGCTGTTGAAACCATCTTTGGCAGGAGGAGTCATTGTCCCCTGAGTTAGGCCATGGGCG
>VSMD01123033.1:0-47949 GCA_008750895.1 Mirza zaza | reverse complement strand
TGGTCTGTTCTTTTTCCAGCTCTTTGAGTCGTTTCGTTAGATTGTCTATTTGTGATCTTTTTGACTTTTGGTTATAGGCATTTATGGAGATAAACTTTCCTCTCAGAACTGCTTTAGCTGTGTCCCAGAGGATTTGACAACTTGTCTCTCCATCGTCAATTTGTTCATAGAATTTTTTTATTTCCATCTTGATTTCTTCATTTATGAAGTAATCATTTAGTAGGAGGTTGTTTAATTTCCATGTTTTTGTGTAGAAATGTGAGTTTCTGTTAGGGTTGATTTCTACTTTTATTCCACTGTGATCTGAGAAGGTACATGGTATGATTTCTATTTTTTTAAATTTCTTGAGATTTACTTTGTGTCCTAGGATAAGGTCAATCTTAGAGAATGTCCCGTGAGCTGATGAGAAGAACGTATATTCAGTGGATTTTGGGTAGAATGTCCTGTAAATGTCAGTCAGACCCAATTGTTCCAGAGTTTTGTTTAAGTCCATTATTTCTTTATTAATTTTCTGTTTGAATGATCTGTCTCATGCCGTCAGTGGGGTGTTGAAATCTCCGGTGATTATGGAGTTGCTATTAATCCATTTGCTTAGATCTAGTAAGGTTTGCTTTATGAAACTGGGTGCACCTAAGTTGGGTGTATATATATTTAAAATTGTTATCTCTTCTTGTTGAAGTGTGCCCTTCACCATTATATAATGACCCTCTTTATCTTTCACTACTTTTGTTGGTTTAAAAACTAAATTGTCTGAAATTAGAACTGCCATGCCAGTCTTCTTTTGACTTCCATTTGCCTGGAATACTGATCTCCACCCTTTTACTTTCAGTCTATATGCATCCTTTCAGGTTAGATGTGTTTCCTGAAGACAGCATATACTTGGCCTGTATTTTCTTATCCATTCAGCCAGCCTATGTCTCTTGAGTGGAGAGTTTAAGCCATTCACATTTATTGAGAGAACTGATAGGTAAGGTAGATTATTGTTCATTCTATTTGGTTGGATGTTGTTTCTTTGATTTCTCTCTTGAGCCATTGTGTTATCTGGCCTTTAATCTTTGGGTTTTGGTTGTTTTTATATTCATGACTTTTTATTATGGTGTTCTGTGCGTAACACTGTTTTGAGTACTTCTTGTAGGATTGGTCTTGTCTTGGTGAATTCTCTGAGGCTTTGCTTGTCTGAGAATGTCTTTATTTCTCCTTCATATATGAAGCTTAGTTTTGCAGGGAATAAGATTCTAGGCTGGGCATTGTTTTTTTTCAGAAGAGTGAGAATGGGCCCCAGTCTCTCCTTGCTTGTAAAGTCTCATTAGAGAAGTCTGGTGTTATGTTATTCGAATTGGCTTTCCCTTGTATGTTACTTGCTTCTTTCGTCTTACAGCTCTTAGAAGGGCCTCTTCAGTTGATATTTTGGTCAGTCTGATGACTGCATGTCGTGACATCTTCCTGTTTGCATTGAATCTCCCAGGGGTCCTCTGAGCTTCTTGAACTTGTATATCGAGATTTTGAGCAAGGCGTGGGAAATTTTCCTCTATTATATCTTCACATAGCTTGTCCAACCCTTGAGTGTTGTCTTCTTCCCCTTCTGGTAACCCTATGACCCTCACATTAGGTTTCTTCACATAATCCCACATTTCTTGTAGGCTTTGCTCTTTTCTCTTGTTTCTCTGCTCTATTTCTGTGACTGTTTTATTTAGTTGGAGGGTGTTATCTTCAATCTCTGAGATTCTTTCTTCCATTTGATCTACCCTGTTCTTGAGACTTTCCACTGTATTTTGTAGTTCCCTGAATTGATTCTTCAATTCCAGGAGTTCGGTTAAACTTTTCTTCATTGTGTCTATTTCTTTAGTGAACTTTTGTTCTAGGTCCTGGAGGCTTTTTGTGGTTTCTTTGTGTTGGTTATTGAGTTGTTCTTGCAGGTCGGTGAGTGTTCTTATGATCCACATGCGAAATTCCTCTTCTGTCATTTTGGTTGCCTGATTTTGGTTGGTGTGCATTTCTAGGGGGCTGGGGCTCCTCTTTGGGGGTATGTTTTCTGTTTGGTTCTTCATATTTCCTGAGTTCCTTCGCTGATTTCTTCCCATGTCAATCAGTTGTTGTTTCTTTTCTTTAGGTTTTTGTTTGAGTATTCACACACCTTGTTTAGTTTCTGAGCCGGTAGGTGGTGTCTGTGGGTGAGATTCGACCACTCCCTGTATAATGAGTCAGTAGGTGCCATGAAAAGGCTGTGCAGGATGTCCTCCCTGTCAGTAGATGGCGCTTGCTTGGAGGAACAGGTTATACCATTGTTTTTGTGTCCTGTTATCAGCTCTTGTTCCTGTAGAGAGGCACTCTAGTGCCTCAGGTGGTTGGTGGGGCCCTGGGACTTCCAGGTGTGTCCTTTTCTCCCCCTCAGTGAGGGCTGGTCTAGGAGAGAGTCTGGGCGGAGCTGGTTTGGGTAAGCCTGCCCTCAGGCTCCACCAATGCCATTAGCAGGGGTCAAAGTTCTGTTCTCTGCTTCCAGGAAAAGCTGTCAGGGAGGGCCTGGAATGGCCCCACTCAATGAGAAAATCTGTGTGTGGGGGTGGGGCTGTCTGAGACCCACGGTCTGGAGCGGGTCTCGTTTCTTTCCACCTCCCCCAACTCCGCAGCTATTCCTGGGCCTCTGCCAGCAGGCCAGACCACACGCCACCAGGCCTCCCCAGACTGTGATGCCAGCAGGGAGGTTCCCTGCGCAGGAACGCCACCTGGGCTGGGAGTATGGCCTGCTGTTGGGAAGAGGGTTGCCCTCTAGGATGCTGATCTGCCCCTGAAGGCACACACACCTCAGTAGGCTGTTCACGTATATCCCTTCTGTGCCCCGGGCAATGCGAGACCTCAGTGCACGGGATCTGGTCTGCAGGTCTGACCTCTGGGTCCCAGAGTTCAAACTATATCCCCACCAGGGAGAGAAGTGCCAGTCCCAATTCACCCACAGGGAGCCCAAGCTGGGTCTATGTCTCTCAGCCTCAGGGTCTTCCCTGTTCTCCTGGGATCACCATGCCAGCAGCACCTGGGAGGGCTGGCCGGTAGAGAGCTCACAGTCTGACTTCCCCTTAGTCAGCTGTAGGGCCCCAAAAGTGGAGGTCCTGTTCCCTATAGGTGCCTCTGGCTGGTGGCTATATTGTCTCTCTGGGCAGCTGCGGGTAGGGTTGGGGGAGGGGAGAAGGAGGCAATATGGCGCCTGGGAGGGCTGGTGGGTAGGGAGCTCACAGTCTGAATTCCCCTTAGTCAGCTGTAGGGTCCCAAAAGGGAAGGTCCCGTTCCCTGGAGGTGCCTCCGGCTGGTGGCTATATTGTCTCTCTGGGCAGCTGCGGGTAGGGTTGGGGGAGGGGAGAAGGAGGCAATATGGCGCCTGCCACGAGGCTCGGGTCTGTGCACATGGAGTTGCCCTGAGGGAGTTGGGAGCCTGGTGCCACCTCTGCTACAGGCTTACCGCTCACTAGCAGCTGCTGTCTCTGGGCTGGTGTCCGCAGGTCTCTCCACCCGCTGGGGCGCCCACCAGCAGTCCCATATGCAGGGGAGGGAAAAGGTGGCTGATCCACCTACCCTTCCTGCTGGTCTCCAGGCTGCTCTGGCAGTCTCAGCTTCCAGTTCTCCTCCGCAACCTCCTCCCGAGGGGTCTAAGGTACCCCTCCTTCTGGCCCTCGTCCGCTGTATGCTCATCTTCTTGCTTCTTTTTTCTAATTTCTGCTTGAATCTGTCTTTTCTGCAGAGACACTGTGTCAGGTGGTGTTTCTCGTCTTCCATCTTGATCCTCTGAGTTTTGCATTTCTTCAGTTCAAAATTGCCTCTTTTGCAAAATTAAGAGATTAAACTAGTTACTGATTTCCAAAAACACCCAGCCTTTTCCATCAACCTCTCTTCCCCTACTGTAGACTCTGGGACATCTCAGAGGTGGTGGTGTTGACGTGATGATGAACGTGTCATCAGTGACTATGACAATAGCCATAACAATCTATTTTAGCCCTTACTCTATGCCAGACACTGTGCCATGTGCCTTAGATACATTTAATCGTGTGAACATTATGAGGTGAATACTGTCAAGAAATAAGAAAATAGTAGCTCTGATCCTTTTCTAAAACTTACTATATGACAAGTCTATGCATTTCAGTTGATGACACTTCCATCTTTCCAGTTGCTCAAACCAAAGTCTTAATTCTCTTTGTCCATTATCCCACATCTATCCAGCAGAAGTCAGCTCTGTTGGCTCTACATCAAAATATATAAAACTTCTGGGTCCTTCTGGTCACCTCCTTAGCCACCACCTTAACCTGAGCTGCCCTCATATTTCCCTGGCTCACTGCACTCTCCTGACTGATCTATTTCCACTCTTGCCACTATACAGTCCGTTCTCAATGCAGCAGCCAGTGTGACACCTAAAAATCCTAGGTGAGATATGGCCACTCCTCTGCCAAAACCTCTGAGTTTACATTGACCTATAGGGACCTAGGTCATTTGGCCTTATGTGATCCTGTCTCTCCACTAACCTCTTGGGCCTCACCTCCTGCTCTTTCCCTCTAGCTGCAATGGTCTCTGTCATATTTCCTAGAGCACATGGGCTTTCTCATTCCTAAGGGCTTTCCACAGACTTTTTCCTGCACTGTGTCTGTTGTTTAAGCCACCCAGCCTGAGCTGACTAAGACAGCTTCTTTGCCTCTCAAGCCTTTGCTCAAATGTTGCCATTTCAATAAGGCCCATCCTAATCTCTCTATTTATTATTGCTTTTTGATCTACATCAATCTTCCCACTGTCTTCAGTGCTTCTGTTTCTTTTCTTCCTGCTAAATTTTACTCTTAGCACTTAGCACCTTCTCTCAGGGTAGAAATGTTACTTATTTACTCTGATTACTGTTGTGATTTACCCCAAACTGGAGTGCAAGCTCTAGAAAGCTGTGGATATTGATCTGTTTGTTCACTACTGTTCATCAAACTTCTAGGATAGAGCACTTAATAAGTGTTCAATCCCAGCACCTATACCTGAGTTCTGAACACCCTGATCCAATAGAGGGAACTGGGGCTCTTTTTCATAGTCTTGAAAAAAACAAAAAAGGGCAAGCTTAATCCAACTATGAGAAAACATAGACAAACCCAAATTGTGACCAGTCATGAAAGACAAGGGAAGACTGAGGAGCTGTCCCAGGTAAGAGAAGACAAAAATACAGGACCACTAAATGCAATGTGGGGCCCTGGATTGGATCCCAGAGCAGAAAAAGAACATTATGCAAAAGCTGATAAAACATGCATAAGGTATGGAGTTGAGTAATTGGTGATGTACTCTTAGTCTTGATGGATTTACCATGGTCATGTCTGACAACGTTTGCAGGAGCTGAGCAAAGGGGATGCAGGAATTCACTGTACTATCTTTAAAACTGTCTGTAAACCTAAAGTTAATTCAAAATAAAACGTTTTAAAAATAAGTACATAACAAGTATTTGTTAAACAAATGAATGTACTCATTTATAAAATTAAAAAGTTGAATTTCAGATCTCTCAAATGTGTATAAATCCAAGAAAATATGTGAAAAAAATTATGATATATTATTTTATCAAAAAATTATAAAAGAATCAACATGGGCCAAGTCTGTTAGCACTGTCAGTCTAAAGTAGAGTCAGCAATTGCCCATTGATCAAAATAATTTTAAGTAGTAGACAGCCTTTCTTATTTATTAGACTGAGATGGGCAGATACTTTGACACTAAGTAGACAAATAAATGGAATAAATCCATGGCTAACCCAAAGGTTAGCAAAATAAATGCCTGGGTAAAGAAAGAACATCCTTTATGACTAAGAGCTTTTTGAAAGTAATATTGTCACTCTGGTAATATTTGTTTTAATTGCATAAGGATAGCATCCTACCAAAGTCCCATCATTTTACACTTGTAAAGCCTGAAATTGGTCTAGATGTAATTAGAAAGAGGAGAGACAATGTACACTCCTCTTCTACAAGTTGCAATGATTTGGACTTGAATCGTGGTGAGGAATGGGAAGAGTTCCTTCTATATCTTCTATGTACAGCAAAAGTCAGCCTGGGGAGATGGCACAATGCATGTTCATTTGGTTCTGAAAAACTTTAACAGCTTTTAAATACTCCAGATTATCAGGAACACATCTGCTAATTTTTTTGCTACTTTTGGAGGTGGTGTTGAACATCTCAAAAGTTAAAAATGTTTCCTTTTAAACATTTAAATACTAAAATCTTTGAAATTCCTAGTTCTATTTGACTTTTTCTCAGAATGTTGGATATTTTGAATTTCCATGAAATTCCAGCACATTTACAATGGTAAATAAGCCTATTTGTACAATACTTTACATTTGTTAGATGTAATACTTTACATTTGTTATAGCCTAGTAGACCTAAACTCAGTAACATGGAAAATTTTGTTATGAGAGGCCAAACAATAACTTTAAGATGTTCCAGCAAAAAATCCTCCATGGCTGTACACAATCTGGATCTTCAAATTCTTTATTATTCTTTACCCACCTTGTTTAACTTAAGATGACCTTCTTCATTCAAGTGACTAAAATTAGTAAAGAAGAAGAATAATTTTGAAATTTTAACTCTTGTGGCATATAATACTGAAACAGGCAAACTTGAAAAATATAGAACAATATTTCGCAATGTAAAACTAAATATAACCCTTTGGTTTTTTCTTCATTTTACTAGTACTCACACACTTTGAGGTTTTGCTATAACACATATTTCTACACAACGTTAATAATTCCAAGATGTATTAGTATGTCATTTATGTGTACCCAGCTAGATATTTACATGTGTCATTTTATTTAGCCTCATAACAATGTTCAGATAAAGAAACTGAGATTATAAAGGTTCAGTACACCACCCAAAGTAGCAGGGTGTTGAAGTAAACTGATTCTAAGACCGAAGTTATAAAACATTGAACACTGCCACACTGTCATAGAAATACAGGTTCAAAAACATAGGGAAGGAAAATAACAGGCAATGTAATAATATGTGTATTTCCCTTAAAAACCTGACATGTAGTTAAACAGATGGGTGTGTTATTTCTCATGTTTTTCTTGCCTATATTTTATGTATTGGCAGACGAGATGTAAATATAAGCTCAAATCATTAATTAGAAAAATATTTTGATCTATGTGTTTATATTAGAAATTCTGACTTGGTGATGTAATTCTGGCCTAACAAAGTAATCCATAACAGTTGTTGTGTTGAGTGACGAGTACTTGCATTTCTCTGATTTTACTGATTTTATGTGCCAAGGTATCTGACAAGTAGAAAAAGTGGGAAAGTAAAGTGAGATCATATGAATGTTTCAGTGAGCAGGAATCTCAGAAAACCTATGAAGAAAAAAATGAATGCATAAGTCCAAAAATGAGGAAAATGAGCAGGGATGACACTTTTTGAGGCCATATTGCTATCTAGTAATTGTATTCCCCATTACAAAGCATGGATAGCCCTTTGTTTTATTGTGACCCATAATGACTTTTGTGAAATATGCACAGCTTTAGTGATTAATACAGGCAGTGAGTAGAGAAACTGACTAGGAGCCAATTTTCTGATTTTTATGGGTACTTTCCATAATGGCAGGCAGCCCCACTGACACTATTTATGACTCAATCTCAGTGAAGAAGCGAACAAACAGATCTTCCAACTTTTTCTTCTGTGGTGTCTCTCTGACTTTAGCCAGAGAAGATTCTCTGCTTTTAAGTGCTCATGTGGGGTGATTAGATGGGCCCACCTGGATAAGCCAGAATTATTTCCATAGCTTAAGGTCATAATCACGTTTGTCGTGTAGCAAGACATATTCACAGGGTCCAGGGTTTAGGGTGTGGACATCTTTGGGGCCCATTCTGCCTATCACACCATCACGCTTTCACTTATTATTCTATAATTTTTGTAGCATAGTTGGGAATAATTAATGGGCAATGAAAAAATAATTTCTATGATGGTTAAATATTAAAAATATTTTAAGACACAGGAAAAATAAAATCACTAAGATGCCATACTGTATCTTAGATTTATTAAAGAGTCCAATGGATGTACTATGGTAATTACAAAATAAAGTATATTAAAAATAAGTAAAATTGGGCAACACGGTGGCTTGCACCTGTAATCTTAGCACTTCGGGAGGCTGAGGCAGGAGGATCACTTGAGACCAGGAGTTTGAGGCTAGCCTGAGCAAGAGTATGACTCTGTCTCTACAAAAAAAACCAAAAAAACAAAAATCAGCTGGGCATGGTAGCAAGTGCCTGTAGTCTGAGCTACTCAGGAGGCTGAGGCAGGAAGATTATTTAAGCCCAGGAGTTTGAGGTTGCAGTGAGCTATGATAACACCACTGCATTCTAGCCCAGGGGAGAGAGTGAGATCCTGTCTCAAAAATAAAAATAAAAATAGTAAGTAAAATTATTCTTTTTTGGAAGACCTTTAAGAAAGAATAAGAGTTCTGTAAAATATATATCCTTATAAATAGTTTGAACTTCTTAAAAAAGATATTCAAAAACTAAAAGTAGGTCCAATGGAAACTGATGATTTTCCTAGGACAAATCTTACTGATTTTTAGAACTTCCATCTTGGGTTAAAATAAGTCATCCTTTTGAAAATTATGTTAATACATGTCCACATAGCTTGTAAACCAATCCAATAATTTGATTCTCTCTATTCAATTTATTCATCACATTATTTCATGGCTAGAAAGAACAAAGACATACAGCCTATGACGTGCATACACATTGACATACAGTAAAGCACTTAGTCTATATATGATGCCATCATAACTCCACGAATGTTTACTGAGTTCTTTCATTGCTTTAACAACTCATGAGGCACACAGCATTCATGATGTCGCTTCATGCTTTCACATACCACTCAAGGTAGGCAGTACTGTTATGTCTATTCTACAGGTGAGGAATGTGACATTCAGTGAAGCCAAGCAACTGGGACAGGCCACAGACTTGAAGTGTGTCTACTCCTTTACCTCCTAAGATTGACCTGACAGAGTACAATGGCAAGGAAGTGGGAACAATTCTCCCTTCATCATCATGTTTCTGCCTCTGCTATGGGTGAGATGGAACTTCTACTTGAGCTCTCTCCATAATGACAGCAGTATGGAGGAAACAATCCCAGCTCTCCATTCTACCAGTACTAGAACACTGTAGGCAGAGACAGGAGGTAATTTGCTGGCTTAGAACCTGCCAGTCATTGGGCCATGTATTATGTGTTATGAGTCATGGTGAGTCACACCATCCTGGACTGTAGTTCCATGCTTACATGGAGTATGCCCTCCTGCCCTGCCTTCCACTGTTGAAATGAATGATTTGACGGTACTAAGAGAAACAGGCATTTGGAGAGCAAGCCAGTCATTTTCTCTCTCTCTCCACATGGCAGCCAGGTGCCGGCTTGGACATAGGCCATGAGGTCTAAGCTAGCAGCTTGATCCTAAGCACTGAAGAAATGCTTTGTTTCTTGCCGTCTGCCTGCTCCTCCTTTTATGACACTTACGGGTGTACTTTGGATTAGCTTTTGTACGTATATCAGTGATTAAGATCTTAGAGGTGCTTGTGGAGGTGAGCACAAAACATTCAGAGAAGGAGGAGAGAGATCTGGGGTCTCACTAAAGCTTCCTAACTAAGACTATAGACATGAATTCAGCTTTTACCTGAGAATTTCAAATTAGATTATCAGGCACTTTCCTAGTTTTTAATAAAATTAGTCCCTAGATTTTCATCTAGTTTTTTTATTTTCTTTACATGAATTCTCTCATCAAAGAAGCCAGTGGAATGAGGGGTGAATCATGCCTGAACTAATATCTACCTTTTAAGATATATCATCTCCCACCATACAGATTTTTCATTGTACATACAGCATCCCTTGGTACATGGAAGTATCTTTCAACTTTGTCAAGTGAAACTAGAGGCAAATACAAAGATAGTCCAAACCTAGTCCAATAGAACCCTCTTGTGTTACACCTACCAATATTGTGCCATCTTAATTACCTGCATAGATCATTTCCTTCCATGTTACCATCTTATCTACACTAGTGTTCCCCAATGTTTGCCATCTGTAATAGGCACTAATAGGTGTCATTCGTGTAAAAAAAATGTTCACTGTCAAATAAGCTTGGGCTATGATGTCATGGGGAAGAGAACAGACAGGCCAATCATCTTCTTCATAGGCAAATTTCCATCTTTGAAACCTGATCCTGCCCACACCCCCTAAAAGCTCCACGTGTCACCAGACCTACCAGGAATAGACCTGGACCCATGCTGGGTCTGTATTCTCTGCCGGGTATTCAGAACTGACACAGGGAGAAGTTGGGCCATTTAAACTATGATGGGAGTTGGAACTAAAAGGTAGCATACGTCCTGGGATGGAGTTGTCCCTTTCCAAAAGAAAATCACATGCATAGTCTGGATGAGCAGAGTTAATAGAAAAAGCCTGATTGCATGAGAAACAGAAGAACACAACAGAATTACAATGAGGAGATGACACCTCCACCAGAGATGGAGGGAATAACCTTAGTTTTTTACTTTTCAGTCTAGTCTTACGTGGGAAATTTCGACTTTATGTACTGTTCCTGGTTTTCTGTGATGTTGCCTTTTACATCTTCTCAATCTCTTTTTATTTGGACTAAATTAAATGGCAACCAAAATATTGTGCAGGAAATTCAGATGCAGGAAATTCAAAAAGTCTGCTCACTGCAGGGTTTCTCAGAACCTTTACACGATAATGTGCCCTGTTTATTGCCAATGGTTGAGGCACAGACTTACAGACTTACATGACTTTTCTGTGTTCAGACACCGAACTCACTGTGAGAAATACTGATCTAGCTTGTTAATTTGTCATTGGCCTATGCCTATACATTGTTATATTGAGATCCTAATTTAAAGTGCCACCAGGTATAAAAACCCGAGTGCAGGTGTCTTTCTTTTAAAGCAGCAGAATTCATAATTGCAAAGATGTGGAAACAACCCAAGTGCCCATCAATGCCTGAGTGGATTAATAAAATGAGGTATATGTATACCATGGAATGCTACTCAGCCATAAAAAATGGTGAACTAATACCTCTTGTGTTAACCTGGATGGAAATGGAGACCATTCTTCTAAGTGAAGTATCACAAGAATGGAAAAACAAGCATCACATGTACTCACCATTACATTGAAACTAGTCAATCAATACTTGTGTGCACATATGGAAGTAACATTCATTGGAACTCAAGCAGGTGGGAAGGGGGAAGATGGGATGGGTAAATTCACACCTAATGGTTACAAAGCACACTATCTAGGGGATGGGCACACTTCGACTCAAATGGTAAAAAAGCAATTTATGTCACCAAAACATTTGTACCCTCATAATATTTGGAAATTTAAAAAATGCTATAAGACTGAGAATTCTTGACCACAACCTCTTCTAACTTATCACTAACATACCTATTAATACCTCAAAACATTATTTACTAAAATAATGTTTAACAAAACATTCATTTTACTAAAATATTGAAAAATAAGTTTGACAATACAGTGCCAAAATCTCCAAGAATTTTACATTCAAACTAAAGTGAAGAGGGAACTGAAAAATGTAAAATGGGTCATGAGATTCTGTCTTTCAGCCCAACTGCAAGTATTTAGAAAGTACTCTCTTGGATGTGATTCCCAAACCCAACCGATAAATCTATATATTAGTAAGAACAATAGGTGGCTGTTCATTTAATTCTAAGATCTCCCTCTCTCTCTCACTCTTTCTCATTAGCCAGAAAGGTGTTCTCACCCTTTTGCCTTTATCATTCAGAGGTTAGGGAGAAGTGAAAGTGTATTATATTCCCCAAAATATAATCTTCACAAATATGATTGCTATAGGAAGGGTGAAGGTGAGAAGAGTGCTAGAAGCAATGTATTGTGTATCCTTCTTTTCAAAATATGTGAGAAGCATATAATGCTGTCCAGAAGATCTATAGTAAAAGAAAATTTGCTAAACACTGGGCAATCAGTGTTTAGCAAATTTATCTAATTTGTCTAACTTCTCGTAAATCTGAAGTAGATTTGACCAGTATACAAGTAGACAAAGAACACTTCAGGGAATCCAAACATCCTTGCTGAAAAACATTGAGTTTGAGGTTTGCCAGAAAAACATAAGAAAAGAGAAAGCCAGGAAGAGTCATCCTGGGGCTTCCTTCATCCCTGAGGGATGATAAGTGTTTGCACAGGCACTATATGTACCCACTCAGAAAAATCAAAGCCGGATATGGTAAAGACTTAAAAAAATCCCCCCAAGCCACCCACAGATCCCTCAGCAAAGGGTTTTGAGCCTTAAAGCCTCTGGGAGCTTAAAAACAACCTGTGGACCAAACACTGGAAGAAAAATAAACCACTTGGCTCTGGGACAGCTATTAGGAAGCCAAGCTTAAAATTAAATCACAACCATCGCTGGTCATTGGGAAGGTTGTGCACATGCTCAAGGCTGCGCTCTCTCAGAGGCACCTGGAGAGGTAGCCTCAGACCCACTGGTCTCTGGATGAATGTTGGCAGAGGGGAAGGCTCAGAATTGTAAATTCCACAGAGAAACCAATCTCCCAGCCACATACAACCAATAGTAAAGTGTGAAAATGTCACTGATTAGCGGAGTTAAGCATAATTTTTGACCAAAACACAGTGAATGCAAACCCAGGGTATGACCCCTAGAAATCCAGGCTAAATATAAAAGATAAGGGGAAAATTCTGAGCAATGACATCAGAGATGCACACTATGGGGGAAACAGACTTTACAGAATTGGCCTGGCCAAATCACTAAACAAAGTGACAAACAAACAAAAAAAAAATCCATAAACCCCAGAAATCAGGGAGGGGGTGTCATTATCCAGAATTACTACAATATATTATCCAAAACTTCCAGTTTTTTTTTTTTAATTTTCTTTTTATTTTAGCATATTATGGGGGTACAAGTGTTAAGGTTACATATATTGCCCATGCCCCCCCTCCCTCCTAAAGACAGATCCTCAAGCAAGACCATCCCCCAAACGTTGCACATCTCACTCATTGTGTTTGTATATACCAATCCCCTCCTCGCCCCTCCTACCTGCTCGACACTCAATAAATGTTATTCCTATATGTCCACAGAGGTGTTGATCCATTAATATCAATTTGCTGGTGAGTACATGTGGTGCTTGTTTTTCCATTCTTGAGATACTTCCCTTAGTAGAATGGGTTCCAGCTCTATCCAGGAAAATACAAGAGGTGCTATATTACCATTGTTTCTTAAAGCTGAATAGTACTCCATGGTATACATATACCGCATAGTTTTTAACCAAAAATTATGAGACATGCAAAAAAGTAAGAAAGTGCATGTCATACATAGGAAATAAAACAGGCACTAGAAATTGCCTTTGATGGGGGCATGATACTGGATTTAATAGACAAAGACCTAAAAACAACTATTATAAAATGTTCAAGGAACTAAAGAAACTTATGTTTATAACATTACATAAAGGTATGATAATAATTCAACAAATAAAGAATATTAGCAAAGAGATAACAATTCTAAAGATAACCAACTATAAATTTTGGAGTTGAAAAATATAATAACTTAAATGAAAATTTTGTTAGAGGGACTCAACAGTAGATTTAAGTTGACAGAAAAAATCACTACTAACCTTACAGAAATATAAGGATTATAAGGGAATAGTATGAATGACTGTGTCCTGACAAATTAGATCACAGAGATAAAATAAAAAGAATCCTAGAAAGATCAAATTACTACATACACTGCCTACACAGTTAGGATTCTTCTGTATTCTTAAAGGACTGACCATTTGTCATTATGTAATACCTCTCTTTACCACTGATAACTTTTCTAAAGTATGTTTTGTCCAAAATTAATACAGTTACTCAAGCTTTCTTTTGATTAGTGTTTGATTAGTGTATAGATTTTTAACCTATCTGAGTCTTTATATTGGAAGTGAGTTTCCTGTAGACAACATATAGCTGGGTCTTGGACTTTTTAAATCTATTCTGATTTAATTGATATATTTAGACTATTCATATTTTTAGCAATTCTTTATATAGATGGATTAAAATCTAGCATACTTCTAATTGTTCTCTACTTATTGCATTTCTTTCTTTTCTCTCCTCATTTTTTACTTTCTCTGGTTTTAAGCATTTCGTATGATACTATTTATAAACCTATTACTTATAATGGATTTATAAAATAAAATAATTCTTGCTATAGAATTTACCATACACATTTTAACTAATTTAAGTCCAGCTTTAAATAACACTGTACTACCTTATGTGTACTGCAAATACCTTATACCAGAATATTCCCAATTCTTTGTTTCCATCCCTGTGATATTGCTGTAATTCACTCTATTTATCCAAATGATAATTTGGATAAATAACCCAATACATTGCACTATCATTTATGTAAACAGTTATCTTTTAGGTAAATTAAGCATAGAGAAATGAAAAAGATTATTTGACTTACATTTATTCAATCTATGAAATACTGCTTTTATTTACATAAATCTAAATTTATGACCCATATCATTTTCCTTTTTCTTGGAGAAATTTTAACATTTATTGTAGAGGTGATCTACTGGTGACAAATTCCCTCAGTTTTTGTTTGTGGAAAAAGTCAGTATTTCTCCTCTACATTGGAAGAATTATTTCTCTGGATATAGAATTTTAAATTGGTATTTTTATTCTTTCAACGCCTAGTTTTATTCTCCTTTCCTATTGCTTGCTTGGTTTCTAATGGTATATCTATTGTCATTCTAATCCTTGTGTTTCTATAAAAGTAATATCCCCCCTCCTCTCTGTGGCTTCTTTGGAGATTTTTCTCTTTGCTTTTCTGTAGTTTTAATATGGTGATATTCTCTATTGTGGTTTTCTTAAGGTATTATCCTGCTTGGTGCTCTCTGAACTTCCTGGTACTGTGATTTTGTTTCTGTTATTAATTGTGGAAAGTTTTCAGTCATTATTATTTCAAATATTTCTTCCACTGCATTTTCTCTTTCTTCTCTTCATGGATTCCAGTTATGCATGTATTATACCTTTTTAAATTATCACAGCTTTTCAATGGTCCTATGCTGGTTTATTTCCTTTTATTCTCTTTGCATTTTAGTTTGGGAAGTTACTATTGACCAATTCTCAACCTCACTGAATAGTGGCCCATCAAAAGCATTATTTATGTTTGTTAGTGTGTTTTTATTTCTATCATCTCCTTTTGATTCTTAGAGTTTCCATCTCTGCTTACACTACCCACCTGTTCTTCTGTGGTGTCTACTTTTTTCATTATAGCCTTCAATATATTAATTATTGTTATTCTAAATCCCTGTCTGATAATTCCAACATCTGTGTCATATCTGAGTCTGGTTGTGATGATTGGTTTGTCTCTTCAGACTATATTTTTTCTTGCCTTTTTGGACACCTTGTAACTTTTTTTTTTTTTTTTTGAGACAGAGTCTCACTTTGTTGCCCAGGCTAGAGTGAGTGCCGTGGCATCAGCCTAGCTCACAGCAACCCCAAACTCCTGGGCTTAAGCAATCCTACTGCCTCAGTCTCCTGAGTAGCTGGGACTACAGGCATGCGCCACCATACCCGGCTAATTTTTTCTATATATATTAGTTGGCCAATTAATTTCTTTTGATTTATAGTAGAGACAGGGTCTTGCTCTTGCTCAGGCTGGTTTCAAACTCCTGACCTAGAGCAATCCACCCTCCTCGGCCTCCCAGAGTGCTAGGATTACAGGTGTGAGCCACCTTGCCTGGCCGTAACTTTTTTTTTTTGAGGAAACTGGACATGCTGTATCAAGTACTAGAAATGGAGGTAAATAGGCTTTAGTTTGAGTATTTATGCTAAATATGTGAGGTGTTGGTCTGTGTTTAATGTTTGTAGTACCTAGTATCCTTTTGTCTCTCCTGTTGACTTTAGAGTTCCTTAAGTAATCCTCCTCAGAAAGAGTCTGTGTCTTGTAGGTCTTTCAGCTATAATCTACTGTTATTATCCTGGAGACATTTTGGTCTGGTGGTAGGGAATGGATAGTGGGGGGAAAGCATTCTATAATTTTATAATTAAGTATCTATCTGTTAAGGGGTCTTTGTCTCTGGGCTGGACTTTCACAAATGTTCCTCTAGTACTATGGCTTTTCCCCTGCCTTACTTCCCTTCCTGCCTGCGTTGTTCTCCATCTACTTCCTTAAAGTATTGACCACCCTCCCTTGTTTCTACTCACAGGTGAAACAGGAGAGCTAGGGGGATCTGAAGTGAGAAGAATGGCTTCCCCCAGGTGAGATACAGTTCATAGCACTGTTTACCCTAAAGAGCAGGTGTTTGTGATGGAGAAGGATCTGGGCATATATCCCAGTGACTACTCTTCCCTTCACCTGCCAGAGCCATAGGAGAATCGTCCTCAGAACCTCCCCATAGAAACTGGCAGGGTTCCTATGGTGGCTTCCCTAAGATTGCAGTCCCCAAATAGTTTCTCACTTTGTGCTGGTTCATGCTCAGCCTTCATCAATTTATCAAAATTACTGCTGAAAGGTCCATACCAGTATATGGCTCCAGCACCTTCTTCTTCAGGTAAGCAGATCACAGCTGTGATTCTGTATTCACTTGTCTCTCCAGATTTCAGACTTGTGGTTTGATCTGTGACCTCAGTTTTCTGATATGTCCAGGAAATGTCATTCGGTTTAAGTTTATCAGTTTTTGTCGTTGCAAGTATGTGAGTTGTAATTTCCAAACTCTTTGCATAAAACTGGATATCCCAATATGGTCTACTTCATAGAATGCTGGCTCAAGAATGAGAGGTTTGGGCTCAGTTCTTGTCTATGCCAATGTGAGATTGTAGACAAATATTAATAACATCAAGTATTTTCGCTTTGGCAAAGCGCAGCTCCTTAAGTAGGAATACTAAGGCAAGTAGGGCTACCTGTGCATATTAATCAACACATATAAAATTTAAAAAGTAGGTGATTATTTTCATTATAGAAGGTTATAATAATTCATTACATGACTAAAATCCAAGTTTCTTTTCAGTTGAGTGTTCTCATGTTAAGTAGATAATAATCCAATCAGAGAAAATTAAATTTCACTTATTAATTCAAAATGAAACAGAAAGGAAGACAAATTACTGCTGAAACTCTACAAGCTATAGGCAAATGGAAGAGAAGGTTACAGATGCCCAAACCCTTAGGATTCAAGGAGATGAAACATTACATAATTAATAACAGAACTAGGACAACTCTACATAACAAGATTGGAAATTTGTTCTAGTATGAATTTGAATTGAATCTCAAGTTTCATATTTATTGTCCCATTAATTTTGATTCTTTTTCTAGCATGGGGGAGATGAGACCTGTGAGGAAGTGTTTAAGTGAACCCTATTTTTTTTTTTTTTTTTTTTTGCGACAGAGTCTCACTTTATTGCCCAGGCTAGAGTGAGTGCTGTGGCGTCAGCCTAGCTCACAGCAACCTCAAACTCCTGGGCTCAAGCAATCCTCCTGCCTCAGCCTCCCAAGTAGCTGGGACTACAGGCATGTGCCACCATGCCCGGCTAATTTTTTCTATATATATTAGTTGGCCAATTAATTTCTTTCTGTTTATAGTAGAGATGGGGTCTCGCTCTTGCTCAGGCTGGTTGAACCCTATTTTGATATAGCTTAGATTGGAATTGCCCAAGAATAAATACTCATCTGATTTAACTCCATTGGCAAGTTTCTTGATTTGAAGTACAGGAAGCATTGCCAGTATTTTAACTTCAAATTAGATTGTGGAAAGTTCACCTATCTAACTGGGCATGATCCTTTTACCTGCTTGGAAATCTAACTTGGAACCTATAAAACACTGAGAATAAAGTAGAGAAAGAATAATAGTTTTGTCAAAACCACTTTCTAGCTGAGATTTTCTTCAAATTTGTCTTCTTAGTCATTTGCATCAAGCAAAGAGTTCTTCCTTATATTGATACTGTTACAAATTTTCTATTCAGAAAGGAAGTCACTGAGCTTTTATTATAAATGTTCAGTATTGGGAAAGAAAAAGAAAAGAAAACTGATATGAATAGGGGTTGGGTAACCTTATCTCCTTCCTTTTATGAGATTTGAATTTCTGTACTTAACCTAAAGAATTCAGAAAGGGGTGGGGAGCTAAATAAAATCACCTTCTAGTGCTACTAAATTCAATTACTTATAATTTAATAAAATCAGAATGTTGAAAGATGAAAACTGAGGATTTGTTCTTGTGACCTTTGATGATATTTAGGCATCTGGCTTTTTAGATCAAGTAATCAACATGCTAATTAAAACTGCATTTTTGCGAATGTCAAAACTGTCATCTGCATTTCAATGTTCTAATTGTGTAAAAGATTAAAAGAAAAAGAAAGCTTGCACATCACTGAGATCACTGTGATAAAATTATCTCAAGGACTGTGTATGAAGAAAAAGGACTTGCCATCCAGGATATGTGGGTAAACTTGAGAATCGCTCCAATTGGCAGGAATGCCATCCAGCTCACTAGATTGAAAGGACCCAGCCAGCCTACACAGCTGTGGGTAACTTAATCAGAAGCAGGAGCCCTAAGTTAGAGTCAGTGCTTCTCAAAGAATCACTGGATAGTTTGTTAAACCCATCCCCAGAGAGCCTTATTCAGTATGTCTAGGTGGGGCCCTGGAGTTTGCATATCTAGCAGGCTTTAGATCACGCCCGTTGGAGGCAACGTCCCACAGCGCTTCTACGTATCTTGTGGCAGCCTTCCTCCTGGGCTATCTTTTCAGGGGTATTTTTTATAGCAAATAGGCTTAGAAGTTACAAATACTGTCTCTCCCTCCATTGCAAAGGGCATATTTGTTTCTGTCCAGGATAATAAAGATATAGTAGGTTTCCTTGAAAAGTCTGAGGTTTCCTAAGCTTAGGGTTGCTCAGCTGTGACAGACCTGCTGTGTGTGCAACATCTTGCATCACCCTGTGTCATCCTTGAGACAGGGGCAAGAGTAACTACACACATGAAACTTTGACTTCTGAATTTTTTTTTTCTTTTTCAAAGTCACAGCTACTTTGAGGCGAAGGCACTACCAACTGTGAACTAAACTTGCTATGAGCACGCAGATAACACCTGTCCTTTGACTACAAAGGCACTACTTTTCATAGGCACACACTTAGATATTAACATCAGATAACAAGATAACAGAATCGTTGCTAGGTGGTCTTAGCCGTACATACAGAAAAACAAACCAGGAAGTCTTCTTCGTCTCCTTGAGGCTGGCTTAGGCATCCCTTACCTGTGATTCCATAATCTCTAACTTTCTAATTACATATGAACAAATAAGTCATTAATCGATTTTTACCCACCAGCACCATCTCATCCAATTTAGGTCTGTGATTCTCTCAGCTCTGCCACTTACTGTGTAACTTTGCCAAAGAGGCTTCAGATTTCTCATTCACCAAGGGCAACTAATAATGCTAGTCTTTTATAATTCCTTTGAGAATTTAAGAAAACAATAAAAATGCATATTAAGGACCCAGCACAGCATCTATTAATAGCTTGCAGAAGAATCTCAAATGATTATTTTCAGAATTGCTTGGTGACCTCTCTGCAACTGAATAGAAATTACATCTGAGGCCAGGAAGTGACTCCTTGCTCCGATGGAAGGTGAGATACAGCAGGAGACAGCTACTCAAATCCTGCTAAGAGATCCGATTTGTGGCTTGTAACCCAGTGGCAAAGCAGAGTAAGCTCTTAGAGAGGCAGTGTCTGCTAGTATTTGATTTTTGGCTACTCTCACAATGGTGGGGATTACCAGGGAAACAGTGAGATGCCCTGGGTTGGTGCTAATGTCAGCCACTTTGTAAAGATACCCCGTTAGTCATCTAAAGCGGGGTCACAGAGATCTCCTTGGGCTGTTGTTCACTTTTTATTTTTCTAATACTAATCTGTCCCAAGGAGACATTTGAATGCTACATTACCAATGACATCCATTTTATTTAATGCCTGCTGTTTTCAAATGATGGGGCACTTACCCTAGCTCTACCCTGGGGCACTGGTGAGCAACCAAAGGACTGGGGGAGCCTCTTGTTGGCTCTTCTCACATGATAAGGAGAGGGATGGACCTGGATCCACACTAAATGAGGTCAGCATCTATAAGAAGCCCCTGTCTGACTGCTCCTGTCCCCACCCCACCATGCTTAGCATCTCAGACCCGCTGCAATAACTTCCTTTCATCACCCTGCGTGGCCCTGGGCACTGTGCACAGAGGGGTCTGTCAAGCTCCCCACCACCTAGTAAACTCACTTGCTGCTCCAATGAGGCCCTCTGGAGTCAAATCAGCATTGCCCATGCCTCATGAAACCAGCAGCTTGCTGGGTCTAGTCAGTGACCAGTAAAGATCCCGTGGACATCACTATTTGAATATATACGCGTTTCCAAGGGAGGAGACACTGCTGTTATGTTAATCAGTTGAAAATTCTGTAAAATTTTTACAGCATGTTTTTAAGGATGTTGCTATTGAAACATTCCTGTCTTGGAAATATCGGAAGCAAGAGTGAAGCGTGGAATGCCCACCCATCTGGAATGCTGGCAGCAGTAGTTCCACCTGGTGATGCTGTCACCTCTAGGTGCCAGCTACTGGGGAGGGAAGCCCTCTTAGGCCTCTCAGCCCATGGGGGTTGGGGGACACGAGCCTCTGCTTCCTCCCAACTTCAGAAAATTAAGCATCAGGGTGTTTTCCAGCACAGCAGCTGGGGGACCTTTGTTCAGCAAATGAAACAAGTTTTCTGTGATCCAATCCAGATGACCAAGAGAGTCACTTTTCTTTTTTGTTGTTAAGCAATTTCCCGTTTTTTTTGGGGGGGGCGGGGGGAAGGCATTCTCCTTTCCCAGCATTCTTAATGGATTCTCATGAGTGTCATATCCAAAGCTGGAAGGCTCAAACCTCCTATGGAACTTCTGGCACTGATGGTGGTTTACCACCCAGAATGCAGCAGTGTAGACAGCTTCTACAAGACTGTTGCTCTAGTCTGAATGTTTGCATCTCCCCAAAATTCATGCATTGAAATCTTAACGCCAAAGTGATGGTTTTTTGGGGGAGTGCATTTGGGAAGTGATTAGGTCATAAGGGTGAAGCCTGTGGGAAAGGAATTCATGCCCTTCTGAAAGAGGCCCCAGAGACCTCTCTGGCCTCCTCCCCCGATGTGATATCCAGCTGTGAGGGAGGTGTCTGACCGAGTCAGAACTAGCCCTCACCAGCCACTGTATCTGCTGACACTTTGATCTCGGACTTCCTCAAGAAGTTCCTCGGACTTCATAAGCTGCCCAGGCTGTGGTATTCTGCTTTAGCAACCCAAGTGCACTAAGGCAGGCACCACGCCGATGAGGTTGCTGCTCCACCCAGCCAGGTGGGGGGCACTTCTGGGATAACATCTGTTGGTTTCACCTCAGTACTAACTCCTCATGATCTTTGAAGATGACGCTTCCAACAGGAGCTGCTTCTCTGCCCGTCTCTGCATGAATTCTGCTCAGTTCTCACTGCCAGGGTCACCGCCTGAGCTGTTGTTGGAAGGCCTTTGTACTGGGTCACACTGGGGGCAGCAGTGACCCCTCACTGCTCACTGCTGTCCAGACAGAAGCCAGGCCCTTCCAGATCAGGGCCAGTGACTGACATGGGTGCAGAAGCTATTCCTTCCCAGCGGGGTCCTGTGCACGGCTCCCCGTGGGATGGGGCAGAAGCCAGTCTGACCTTAGACTACCCTCACACCCCTTCACCTGACACTACTCCTAATAATAGATCAATTGAACCTGCATCCCTGCCTCAGGCTGCACTTCTAAGACACCCAGCCCAAGACAAGGACTAGATGATCTTTAAAGGAAAACAGTCTGGATATGTTATGAGATTTTGTTCCAATAGTTCTGTGTGCTATTTTTTAGATTCATGTCAACTAAGTGTGAAATTTAGGCAACTGGAAAATAAAGCCTGCAATATTCAGCAGAGCTATTCCATTGTTTCAAAAATTATATTCCTAATCCTTAATATTTCACTGACAAACAGAGGCTAATATACTTTCCTGTTAACACATAGTTGATCTAATGGACTTACTATTCATAAAAAAAAAAAAAACAACCACACTAGATAAGCATGTGTAAGTTAAATTAAGATAGAATCCATAGATATATGGATAGATACTATGCATAAATAGTATCACATTATAATTACACAACAATAACACTTAAAAAATTTAAAGCAAGGGAAAAATTATGTCTCAAACTCCTGTCAGCAAAATCAGATGGCATGATTTGACCTTTATATTCTGCTGTAAAATATTTCACTTCTTTCTTGGAAGACCCCAATGCTCATATGGTGTCCTGAGAACATTAGTGATTGCCCCATGTCCAATTACCAACAGCAGTGAGAGTGCCCTGACATCTATCAGTCAGAGGTGTGAGGCTGCCGAGTCATGCGTGTGCTCAGGCCAAGAAGATGTAACATGGACACATCCGCTTCCCGCTCCCAAATCCATATTTGGAGAAGTACACAGGGAGTGAAATTAGAAAAAAGAAGGGGAACACCCCAAGCAACGCGGGATGCCACCTTATTCACAGCCTCCATGCAACACTGTCCACTTCGCTTTTAAAACATTTTAGAGTGGAAAAATCAGATGGAGAAAAAAGGGGTTATGGTGTCACACAGGCCCTGGGTAGGTACAGTGAAAGATGACCTTAAAATCCCCTTACCACTCAAAGGTCCCCTGACCCCGAGGACTATATGCAGGCGATGTCTCTATGAGTCCTACATGGGTGCCTCTCCCAACACACTTATTCTTCACTCATTTTCATCAATCATAAAAAATGTATATAAAAGTTTCATCCGTTAATCATTGAAAACATGACAGAAGCACATAAGATACTTAATATGATGGTCAATGAACACCAGGGAAATAATTTTTTATTTAATGACATATTTATAGATTGGACAAAACCTGAGTAGACTTATTGGTTCAATTAAAAGGAAGTCATCTTTGTTTAAAAACTAAAGTTTCCTTTAAGAAAAACAGTTAATTTTCTTTTTGTGGTAATGGGACGTACAGATATTTTTAAATAATCATAAATTTAAAATTATTATTAACATATATTGTGTAATGAGATTGTGTAAAATGTAATACACAGAGCTCCTTATTACTCATTTTGCAGGGTTACATGACAACCGAAGTAGCTATGTATATGTTTTCCTCCAGGAATAGGAGTTGTATGGCATAACCATTCAAATGGAGCCCATATGGAATACAGCAGGGAAGGCAGTTGACCTTCCAGAAGCAGCATGAGATACCCTAAAAACCACACAAATACAAGTAAGTTATTTTTATTTGTTTAGCATCAAAGTATGAAATCAGGAGCCCCTGATATTCTGACAATTCATGACAGGTTACATTAAAGAGGAAACCACCATGCTCATTCAGCTTCTGTAGTCCACCCTCTGTTGGAAAAAGATTGTGGCACCCATAAGAAAACTTATGTTAGAGGCAAGGACTGGTCTTTCCTCTGTGTGTTTCACGTTGCAGTGCCATTATACAGCACACTTCTATTCCCCCAGTTTGTCAGCTCTGACCCTTGTCTCTAGGCTAAGCCCAGGTGTCATCTCCCCTGCTCTATCTTGGATTATGTGAGGCTGATTTAGCCATCTCCTCCTGTTCTCCACTGCTCCTTGGGAGAGATACATTTCTTTCTATATTATCATTTTTGGCATGTCTGCATCCCCCAGGAGATTCTCAGATTCCTAAGGTCAACAAATGTATTCTTTCATGTACATGTGCCCCATGGGCATCACTATCAGTGGGAGGGACAGATAACCAGCCCAGAGCAGAACCAGGATTTTTTGGCAAAGTCCTCCTTGGTGTCTTCTACAGAGCAGCAGTGTGTTATTTTGACTCTTCACGCTTCTGCTGGACTAGAGTAAACAAAGATCTTGTTCATTCCAATAAACTACTTAATTAAGAAGAGTTGCTGAAATGTCAATAAATATTCAAAAGGGAGGCTTTCTGGAGATAATTTGAAATTCAAATTATCTGGCTGTGATAAATGAGAGCTGATGGTAGAGAGATTATTAATCATTCATCTGAATGTGCTTATTAGTCCCATAGCAGCACTTAGCACCATGTAGAGAAAGGGAAGGATGGATGGAAAGGCTCTTGTGGAGCGCATCCTGCCAACGGGCAGGAGCGGAAGGAAATCTGGCTTCTGTACTTCTAACCCAGTCTGTTCAGCTACAAGCCTCCCCAAAACCGGTGAGGAGATGTGTATACACTCAGGACCGAAATAAAAGCATCCTGTGTTACGTGAGATCAACACTCCAGAATTAGGGTCTGCTGGAAGCCCCCTTTGATCATTGCATCTTCCATCAACTCTTGTCCTCAACTACATTGTAAACCAAATATCAACCTGGGAGCCAGTGATGGCAAAAATAAATGTCTATGGCCTACATGTCTGGGCCTTCCAATTTTTCCACTGCCCCCTGCCTTCTCTTCTACTGAGAATCTTGATACATTCCATAAAAAAGGAACAAGGGAGAGGGTAGGGAATACCTCATACCTAGCATGTTCCAGGCATTTCAGTGATCTCTCCTCCAGGAGAGAGGCAAAAGTAAGGGCTATATACGTTCAATTACCTTGCTAACTGCACTCATGTCTGATTTGTTTTGGCTCTCATGCTCTTGCTATAAGGAGATTTTATTCCCAAATGTCATCGCCCACAGAAGTTTTCCTTACTGTGCATTTCTATTTCATAATAGAAGAGACAAGGTATTTAAAAAGACCTTTCTTGAACTTTTAATTGATCTTAATAAGCTTTCCTTTACTTGATTTTTTTTTTTATGTTTACACACCAGTATCTTAATTGTCTTGTCTTTCATGGTGAAGCCAAATTTCATTTATTTCCCTAGTATCCCAGTGCTGCTTTAAATCAGATGCTTTTTTGATGCTTAAGCTTGGTTCTCTGTAGCTACCAACCTTTATACTTGATAATTGACTATAATGACTATGTGCCACTCAGAATCCTTGATATAGAATTTTGCTATTATTTTTGTATTTTTAACTAAATAATTTCTCTCTCTCCCTCTCCCTTCCCCATCTCATGCTCAGTAAGACAGTCATTTTAGATTTTCATGGAGCATTACATTTTTTATGGCCACCTTGATCAAAGGTTTATATTATTCACATGACAGAGATTGTCGATGTCCACTGAGAATGAACTGTTGTTCTTCCCTGTGACAGCAATGGTAGTCCTGGAACAAAGACTGCGTTCACCATCTTCACTCTTATATAAGTATGATCATGTGACCAAATCATGGCCAAATTGGTACATCCAATTCTGGGATGTGTCATTAAAAGTCGAGGAGTTTAACCTTTTCCCCTCTTCTTCCTTTCTGTTGTTTAAAGTGGATTTTATGGCTGGCACCCAGCAGACCATATTGGCACAAGGTAACCTTGAGAACAATAGGACAGAGGAAGCCTGAGTCCCTGAAACTTTGGACTGCTGTATTTGCTCTATGCTGGCTACTTATAGATCTTTGGAATGGGAGGAAAATTAAACATATCTTATTAAAACCACTGTTATTTTAATCTTTTCTAGTACCAACTAAACTCAATTTTAATAGCTTTATTGAGATATAATTAATATACTATTTAAAGTATACAATTCAATGATTTAAAACATATTCACAGGTATGTGTGACCATAACCACAGTCATCCCTGAAAAAACACTAATTATCTACTTTCTTTCCCTACAGATTTTCCATTCCCAACTTTCATACCTATGGAATCATTTGGTGTGTAGCCCTTTGCATTTGGCTTCTTTCACTTACCATGATCTTTTCAAGGTTCATCCATGTCAAAGCATGTTTCAGTACTTCATTCCTTTTTATGTTCAAATAATATTCCACTGTATGAATATACCCCATTTTGTTTACCCATTCATCCATTGATGGACATTTGGGTTATTTCCACCTTTGGGCTGTTCTGAATAATACTGCTATAAATATTCATGTAGAAGTTTTTGTATGGACATAATTTTTACTTCTCTTAGGTATATGCCTATGGATGGAATTGCTATATCACATTTTAACTCTATGTTGAGTCACTTGAGGAGCTGCCAGATTATTTTCCAAAGTGGCTGCACCATTTTACATTCCTGCCAGCAGTTCATGTGAGTTCCAATTTCTACATAGCCTTGCCAACACTTATTATCTGACCTTTTGGTTCTAGCCATCCTAGTGGGTATGAAGTGGTATCTCATAGTGGTTTTGGTTTGCATTTCCCTGATGACTAATGCTATTGAGCATCTTTGCAAGTGCTTTTTAGCCATTTGTATATCTTCCTTGTAGATGTATATTCAGATCCTTTGCTCATTTTTAAATTAGGTCGTTTATCTTTTTATTATTAACTTATAAGAGTTCTTTATATATTTGGATGCAAGTCCTTTTAGATACAGCACTTGCAAATGTTTTCTTCCATTATGTGGGTTGTCTGTTCACTTTCTTGCTGATTTTCTTTGAGACTTTTAATTTTTAATTTTCATAAAGTCCAATTTATCTATTTTTGTTGTTGCTGTTTCTGCTTCTGGTGTCATATCTAAAAATCCTTTGCCAAATCCAAGGTTGTAAAGATTTATCCCTAGGTTTCTTCTAAGAGTTTTATAGCTTTATCTCCTCCAGTATTTAGATCTTTGATCCATTTTTAGTTAACTTTGGCATATGGTGTGAGGTAAGGATTCATCTTCGTTTTTTTTTCTTGTGCCATTCAACTGTCTCCATACCATTTATTGAAAAGGCTATTATTTCCCCTATTGACTTGTCTTGGCATCCTTTTCAAATATCAGCTGACCATTGATGCATGAATTTATTTCTAGGCTCTATTCCATTGATCTGTATGTCTATCCTTGTTCCAATATCACACTATAGCTATGTAGGACATTTTGAAATCAGGAAGTGTGAATCTTCATACCCTGTTCTTTTTTTTCAATATATTTGCTTAGTTTGGGTCTCTTGCAATCCCATATGAATTTTAGAATCATCTTGCCAGTTCCTATAGAGTCAGCTGGGATTCTGATACAGATGGTGTTAAATCTATAGACCATTGTGGGGAGTATTGCCATCTTCATAACATTAAGTTCAGTAAAGACATGGAAAACTTGAACAATACTATCACCTCACATAACCTAATGGACTTTTTGTTTTCTTTTCTTTAAGTGATTTCTAAAAAATGAAAAAATACTTCCAAGTTATTTAAGTGCAATTCTAAATAACCAATAGATCAACAAAGATACCAAAAGGGAAATTGAAAACTATTTTGAACTGCATAAAAGATAAAATATAACATACAAAAATGTGTGGGATGTCACTAAAGTGGTATGGAGGAAGAAATTATAGGCTTAAATATTTATCTTAAAAATGTCTCAAATAAATATCCTCAGCTTCTACTTTAAGAAACTAGAAAAAGAAGAGCAAAGTAAACTCAAATGTAAAAGAAGAAAGAAAATAATAAAGATCAGAACAGAAATTAATGAAATAGAAAGTATTTAAATATAGAAAAATCAATAAAATCAAAAGCCTATTTTTAGAAAATCAATGAATAGATAATAAAATCAATGATAGACCTCTAGCCAGACTGATCAGAATAAAAAGAGGTAAGATGTAGATCACAACATCGGGAATGAGAGGTAATATCATTACATATTTTATAGATATTAAAAGGATAATTATGAGATATTATGAACAACTTCATGCTAATAAATTCAACAACTTAGATTCAATGGAAAGATTCTCTGAGAATTACAAACTATCAAAGCTTACTCAAGAAGAAATAGATCACTTAAACCGTCCTTTAGCCATTTAAGTACTTGAGTTCATAGTTCAAAATCTTCCCTTAAAGAAAATTCAAAAAATGAAATGGCTTTAATCTACCAAATATTTACCAAAATGTTACCAATGTTACACAAATGCTTCGTAAAAACTGAAGAAGAGATAATAATTCAACTCATTTTATGATGCTACCATCAGTTTGATACGGAAGCTTAACATTACAAGAAAATAAATTTACAGACCAATATCACTTGTGGTCATGAATGAAATCTTTTTTTTAATTTTAGCAAATCAAATCCAAAAATATGTAAAAAGTATAACACATCATGACCAACTAGGGTATAGCCCAAGAATGCAAGATGGGCTTAACAGCCCTCAAATCAATCAATGTAATTTACCATATGAATAAAAGAAAAATAACCATGCTATTATCTCATTAGGAGCAGAAGTAAGCATGTGGCAAAATCTAATATCCATTCCTGACGAAACACTCTCAAAAAACTAAGATAGAAAGGATCTTTCTCAATCTGATAAAGGGCATCTATGAAAAACCTACAGCAAATACCAACATGATGGTGAAAGAATAAATGCTTTGTCAGATCAGGAGCCAGGCAAGAACGTTCTTGACATTTTTATTCAACATTGCACTGGAGGCTCCTCCTGGTGCAATAAAGCAAGGAACAGAAATAAAACCATTCAGATTGGAAAGAAAGAAGTGAAATTCTCTTTATTTAGAGACAATAGTATTATCTATGTAGAAAATCTGATGGAGTTTATTTTTTAAAGCTTTCTAGAATTAATGAGTTTAGTAATATTTGAAGATACAAGGTCAATATACAAAAAATCAATTAGATTCCTATATACTAACAACAATCAATCAGAAATTGAAATTTTAAAATTACCATTTACAATAACATCCAAAAAAATAAAATAATAGGGATAAAAGTGACAGAAGATATATAAGGCCTCTACATTTAAAACCAAAAGCTATTGCCAAGAGAAATTTAAGAATATTTAAGTTGTGGTTCTCAACCAGTATTTTGTTCCAGGGGACATTTGGGGATGGATAGAGACATTTTGGGTTGCCACAACTGGGGGTTGGGGGCAGGGGAGGTTATGCTGCTGGAATCTAGCGAGCAGAGGCCAGGGATGCTACGCAACATCCTACGATGCACAGAACAGCTCCCCACAACAAAGAATTATGTGGTGCAAAATGTCAAAGTGCCAAGGTTGAGAAACCCTGGCATAATGGAAAGATAAATGTTGTTCATGGGTCAGAAGATGCAACAATGTTAGGATGTCAGTTCTCTACAAATTGATTTATAAATTCAGTGCAATTCCAATCAAATTCCCAGAAGGCTTTTTAAAAAATACATATTCAGAAGCCAATTCTAAAATTCATATGGAATTGAAAAGCTCCTAAAATAGCTGAAACAACTTTGAAAAAAGAATAATACATTGAGCAAACTAACACTATATGATTTTAAGCCTTATTATATAAAAAAAAAAAACTGCAGTGGTTAAGACAGTGTGGTATTGATCTCAACATAGCCAAATGGAACAGGATAGAGAGTCTAGATATGGATCCACATAGATTGAAAGGCAATTCAGTGGGGAAAGAATAGTTTTTCATTTGTTTTAAACAAATGATGTTTAACAATTGGCTATGCATATGTAGAAAATGAACTTTCATTTATATTAACATCTCATACCATATGCAAAAGTTAACTCAAAATGTATCTTAAGTCTAAATGTAATACCTAAAACTATAAAATTTCTCAGAGAGAACATAAGAAAAATCTTTGGGATCTTTGGTTAGGCAAAGATTTCTTAGATATAATAGCAAACATATGATAAATAAAAGAAAAATAGACAAATTGGGCTTCATCAAAATTAAAAATTTATGCTCTCTGAAAAACTGTTAATGAAAAGCTATGGACTAGGAAAAAAAATTATAAAGCATATATCTTATAAAGAACTTGTATCCAAAATATATAAAGAACTCTCACAACACATTAAGAAACAAATCAATTAAAAAGTAGAAGATTTAAACCTTTATTAATGAAGAAAAACAGATGGCAAATAAATACAAGGAAAGATGCTCAACATTAGTCAATAAGAAAATGCAAATTAAAACCAAAAAGAAATACACCACTATACGACTCTTAGCTAAAATTAAAAAGATTGACCATACCATTTATATAAGATTTTAGAAAATGCAAACTTATCTCTAGTGCATTAGTTGTTGAAGCACATTAATTGCTGCTTGGAGACAGGATTGGGAGTCTTAAAGTAGCATGGAGATAATACAAAGTGGCACAAGTAAACTTTTTTGGGGAGATGAATTTGTTCTTTATTTTGGTTGTGATGATGGTTTCACCATGTCAGAATATTAAATTAAAGACTTCGAGTATGTGCGGTTTTTGTATGTTATTTATAACTCAAAAATGCAAATGCCATTTAGAAAATGAAATAGAATTGTTAAAAGATAAAAACAATCTCCCAGAACACATGGCGAACAGACAAAAAAACTAGGATAGAAAGATTATATATTAAGAATCAAACCATTCAGTGCAAAATCTGACTAGTGGGAGTACATGAAAAAAGGCAGAGGCTATTTTCTGGAAAATAACAGAAGAAAAGTGTTTAGAGCTAAGAGATACAGATGTTTAGATTGAGAAGTTCACCCAGGATCCAACACCACAAACAAACAAACAAAAAGGTTCACACTAAATTCACCTTCATGAATTATCAGAAAAACACCATTGCACCAAGGTCAATTGGGTGGGGAGGGGGTGGGGGTGGGAAAGTGAGGAGCTGGGGGTGAGTGACCTATAAGTAAATAAGATCATCTGACGTCAAACTTATTATCAGCATCACTGGATGAAAAATACAATGGTACAATGATTTCAAAGTTCTAGGGAAATTACTTTACACCACGAAGGTCAACACCTAGCTAACTACCAATTAAATATTAAGGACCAAGGAAAGAATTCAGATATGCACAAAGCTTCAGAAAACTTCTGTCACTTACATGGTTTCTGGTACATTAACTGAAGATGAACTGAGGCAAAATGAGGGATAAGACCAGGAAAGGGAAAACATGGTCTATTAAAAAAAATTGTGGAAGTAATTCAGGAGTCCAGTGGAAATAAATCCCAGAATCAAAGTTTTTCAGAAGTCGTAATTTGTGCGGGAAGTCAGTCAATGCCAAGAAGAGTATCTTCATGAAGAAAAAGGAAAATATTTCCAACAATAAATTAATGACTAAAGTGGTGGATAACATTAGGCACATAGTCAAAAAAGCGTATCATTCTTTTCTAATGAAGAAAAAAAGAATACAAATTAGAAACCCCAGAATGGGTATTTGCATATGTTGGGGAGAAATTAAACCTAAGAAAGTCTTGATGCAAACATAAATCTTATATGGTTTGATCAATCGAAAGAATGTAAGAAAACTAATTCATTTGACCTGAACCTTAGGAATATTTTCTTCAAATAGCCCAAAGTTCAGACACTGAACTTCTAAAAGTCGGAAAGAAACCCAAGCAAACAGTTTACTTCTGCTTTGAATAATATTTATATAGTCTTGGTTAACATCAAAATTGTTAATTTGTTTTTAACTGTCAGGATTAATTTATAGGTAAAATCCTCAAGGCTGAAGTGTGGTTAGAGAGTCAACTGTAAAAGCTTTCAACCTCAATGGTGCAATAACTGTCAATAGGACATCTCTTTTCTCACATGCCATCAACTAATCTCACTTTCCAGGCAAAGAAATAACAATATTTCTATTTTTTTTCTTCTGATGTTTATCTTTATAGATTCAAACAAAATACTAAACCTTGAGCCATACTTACATCATACAGCTCTACTTTTAGGATCAATCTGTAAACAATATCAAATACTGGTATACAATTTGACAATTGCAGGCAGAGTTTAAATGCTTTGAACCTTGAAAAAACTATAGTTACCACCAACAGAAGATGGGAGGTGGAAAGGAAGAAAGAGAAATGCATGGTAGAATAGTGGTATGAATATCTTTTTCTAAAATCTAAAACATGGAGAGTCAAGGGACAAGTGCCTATACCTAGTGAGATAAGAAATGGAGATGTAAGTTGTGAAGACATTTTCTTACAATTATCTGGCTGTAAGCCACTAATTAGTTTCCTATTTGGCTTCAAGATACACATGCCCACACCCACACCCACACCCACCATGCCGCAGTCTGCCATTTTAGTGAATCACATTTTACTTGCAAGTCCCTTCTACATTGCTTGCCTGTTGATTCTAACTGGAACCTGTTTGTGTAAAAAGCAAGAGCCACAGAGTGCCAGTCTCTCTAATGGCAGGATTGCCTCAATCGATAGTCATTGCTGGTTTAGTCCTACAAGACGCTAAATACCCTACTTTAAAAATGTTATCACAGGTTCCAAAGAGTCAGGATTTCTTCGAAGAATGATGTTCCCATTCAAAGGAGAATGGACAAGCCCTATCTTTAGAAGTTGGTGAAAAATGTAGTTAGATCAAGAATTGCAAAATGGTGCCCCATGTGTACGTGGGCAGTGCAGCCATGGGCGAGGAGTGGGTGGACTGGCCAGAGACTCTCTGGGTATACTTGGACCACACATTCAGTAGGCTTCCTTGGTCAATCAAAAGCAAGATGCTTTGTAGAAAAGGCTTTAAGAAATTCTGTTAGATTTTTAAAATTCTTTCTTCTGCAGTTATGGGTAATTTAAACTTGTCATACAGGCTAGATAGTGTTTTAGTCTAATGAACAGGTAAGAAATGTCCCCATAGTGAAGTTCTAGCCTCAGGCAAAGAATTAGTGTGGAATATGTCCAAGGCAGGTTCCTAAAGTAGACCCTAGAATTGTAAAAAACTTGTCCATGTGATGAAAAAAAAAAACAAAAAAAGAATAAAAGCAGGACTTGTAAAGAATTACTGAATAATTTGCATTATTTTGCTTAGAGTGATTTGGAGGTAAACCCAAAATTAAACACTAACTAGCTAAAGGCATCTTGTAAAACTTATAGCCACTGCTGGAGTGTTTTCAGGTGAGCCAACAACTTTTCTGGAAGCATAGAGATATATTTCTCAATCAAAGTTCTGTCTGGTTGGAGGTGTCCAAGATCTGAATTCATTCCTTCATTCTGAGACATTGCTTGGTACTTTTCAATGGAGAATAAACGAGAAATTGCCTTATAGTACTGAGGAACTAAAGGTAGGGATCAATACCACTTTGGCCAGAGCTTGTTGGCAGGCTGGCTCCCTGGCCTTTAAAATAAAAATATTTCCTTCTTAAAATACTTATTTGAAGACAGGGACACGTTACAGCTCTGTCCAGTTGTCCTTTGAAGTGCAGAGTAAATTGTGATTTTTTTTTAAATTAAAAAGTCATAGTTCAGTTGGTCTGCACATGCAGTCAATGTGGGGCTTATTTCTTTTTACTTTCAGCACAACCTAAACATGCATGTACTATTAAAAATTAAAATAACCACACCATTTTAACAATAGATAGCCAAGGAAGAGAAAAAATCAGTCTTCACATTTAAGTCAGTTAGTCCTTTTTTAATAAATTTGAATCCATTCATCAAGTTTCATATTGTATCTATCACTCAATTTTGCTGTTTTTTTTCATGTCAAATAATACCAAAAAATTACATCAATGTGCTTAAGCAAAACTGGGTTTAAATTTATCTTTACAATAAAATGAAATCAACATGGGAATTGTTCATAACAGCGATCGCCTATTCCTACTAGAATTATCCTGTACTTACCTTAAACACATTCACTGACTTGTGAAGTAGAAACATGAGACGAGAATGACAAAACATGTTCACGGGGCGGGTCCTAGGGAGAGGCACGCGTGAGCCACTCTCTGGGAGGTTGCTGTTTACCCAGGTGCTGGGAATTTAGTATTTCAGGAAAACACGGCACCTTTCAATTCAGTAGAGAGGTAATCAATCCAAGGCACATGAGCTAGTGCCCTGGAAGAATTTAATCCACCTGGGCAGGTCTTTGCCCCAAGAGTCAGTGTTACTCTGACTGATGGCTCACACTAAGATGAGAGCCAGAGTCCATTCCAAAAGTAACAAAATATGTCACCAATTGTTTAGTTTTACTTACATAAAATGGCCAGGAATATATACTGGTTTTCAGGTGGACAGTTAAAGTGAGAATTATGGAATGGTTTATACTTTCAAGCCAGGAGATTCAAAGGTGGACACATTCTCTTTTTAGAACACACTGTTGTGGGACAAACGCCAATGGATTAATTATCTACTCGATTTTGAAAATGAACACCTACAAGTGCCATGTGCCTGTCCCCCCAAGGACCAGTCCCAAACTTGTTGGGCATCACTCTCGAGATGATCTCCTTGGTCAAAATGTCAATTCCATGCATGGGCAGAAGAAAAGTGCCTTTGATAGGAGCGAGTGAACATGTCAAAGTTCTGGGTGCTGGTATTAAAAACACATGATACTGCTGATGTACGTGTACCTTCAAACCTAAAGAGAATATTATCAAGACGTACTTTCTAGTTCATTTGAGATTCAAGGAGAAACGAATGTGTCATGGTATAGACAGTGAAACCCCTCTACAGTCCTGGGGTGGGTGAATAGGAGGAATATCACTTGGTTTAAAGACTGCTCAAGTCATATCAGTCTATCTCTGTAGGGAGTTATGTACTAGGGCTCTTGAATTGTCTCAAGCATATCTGAACACTGGTAATGACAAACTGTCATAGTAAGATTCTTCTGTACAGTTTGAGCCCCCATGAAGCATTTTGAAAAGACAGAACTACTTAGAAAATTAACTTTTTATTACTTTCAGTTGTTGAGAAAGAACTCTCATTATATCCCCAATTAAACTCTCCTCTCCTTACTCGAGAGGTCTGGGTGCGGGTAACAGCCACCTCATGAAAATGTCAGAGGTTCAGGTTAGGGTTCCTCAACAAGGCTCACTCACTGGCTCGAATAACTACTGTGAAGTGATGAGAGATCATTTTAACAGAACAGAGAATCACATTCAACTCTCTTCTGTTAGCACAGAGTTCTCTTCTCAATACTTCTCATAACTTTTAAAAATGGAGAGGCTATAAAATAATTTTATTAGAAGAAAAGTAATTTTCTTCTGAAATGGAGTAAAGCAAACACATACCCAAGGATCTTAAAAAGTTTTTTTTTTTTACAGAATATATGTATGCATTTGTGTGTGTATGTGTGTGTGTGTAGTTACAAACACTATTTATAGTATAGCTATTATGTTAACTTCATCGCAGTGTCTACAAAGTTGTGGATCCCAGTCTTGGTGCCAAATGCATATAAAAAGCTCAAAAGCTATTATGACTATACCATGCAAATTTATATCCAGAAAACCTTGGGAAGTAGACTGCAGCTCTTCTGAGCCCCATGGGGTCTCTGCCTTTGATATTTGGGTACCTCAACTATGCACTGAAAAAGGTTTAGATCACTTTTCTCCCAGAAAGAATTAATGTCACAGCTCTGAATAGTATAAATTATACACTTAAATAGACCATTGACTGCTGTTTTCCCCACGATCATTTGCATTTTGGGGTCCGTCTTCTGCATGTGGAACTCACACCTTGAATTACCGGATACAGAAAAAGATACCTGAAGTATTGAAAGGGATAAGGTGTTTGCAAATGTCTTTTTTTTCTTTAACATGTTAACAATGATAAGGCCACTTACAAGGTTTTTTTCCCAATCTGTTTAACTTTTAGGATCCCCCATTGTTACCCATGAAAAATATTTGTCAGAGAAAAGCCAAAGACAAAAAGAACTCACTGGCTTAATCTCCAGATAAAAATAAAACCAGAGAGCAGAGGCTGGGACATGGTGAAGAAAGACAGGAATGAAGGAAGAGAAAGGTATAAAAATCAGTAGTTTCTTCTAGCATGAGATTTTGTGGGTTATGTTTTATCTGATGGCAGGTTTTGAACTGTGATAGATGCCCACGAACTAACTGTTGTCATGGCCACCAAAGAGAGATTAAGTAGTGGTCAGCTCATGGTGACAGTCCACACCATTCGTACCCTCAGGGAGGGTGGTGCCTCTACCTATGTGGAAAAAACTGGCGCCAGCCATGAGAGTGGTGGGCTAGACACTGGTCACTAGTTTTGGATAGAACAGAGGGGCAGAGGCATATGTGGCATTTTGGGATAAAGTGTTAATTTAGTAGATCTGCCTGCATGTTTTGCTTTTTATTTTTTTTTCTCCAAATGCTCAACTTCACTGTGACACCTGTTTGCACAACTGTAGTCATTTCAGTTTATGGATGCCTGTGATAGAAATATTGTTTACAAAAAATATATCATCTCTTTGTTTTCTTTAGAAAGATCTCATCTAAATAGTAAGTTAAGGTTGCGTCTATGAAACCGGTGCACCTTGTCTTGTTTCTACGAGCTTTAAAAAGTCCAAATACTGATGAGGCTGTGGAGCAGAAGGAACCCAGAGCGACTGTGTGTGTTGTCAGGTTACCTTCCTTGGCCTCAGAGAACGGTCATGGGTTGTGGGGTGATGCGTGGTGTGTACGGGTCGTGTTCCTGCAGAATCCTAGTCAGTCTAGGAGTAGTTGGATGTGCTTATGAAATATGTCAGATACAGAAATAAAGGCATGAGGATGTTTCTTAGTTTCTGAAATGGAACAGTAGAAGTGTTTTAGCGTCAATCTTAATTTCTAGATAACAGAAAGTTAGTTACATCACAGAAAGGAAAATCCGACATCGCATGCTGCCATGGTAGCAAGCATAAGAAACAAAATCTCGGTAAATATACATATATATGCATATTATGCAAATATATTTTCTATTAACATACAATGTTATAAGAATGATTTATAACGTAACTACAAGGGGGAAAATCATCCTAGATGGTTTTACCTTAGAGTAACAAATAACCTGAGACGTCTATGCTTTCTGTTAGATATCAGGCCTAGAAATCCGTACGAGACGTAGAGCACATTTTCGGTGATTGAAATGTCATTGCCAAAACGTGCCACTGTGTTCCCACATGACAGTTAAGCTGGATCCACTCCAAATGAACAACAAAAACACACACTGTATATTAGAGTACTTACACTGAGATGCCATTCATTCCCAATGGGTTTTCAAAAGATGGTCATTTAGACATCAACGTGGGATCTACCTATGTTTAAGACAGCAGGTAAGCGCCAGGTAAGCGCCCTGCCGGCGACTCACCTCGTCCCCTAACCCGTTACAGGAAAAGTATGCCTGATGAAAACAAAGCCCATCGCCAGCACAGCCAAAAAGCCTTCGCTCACTAAACTGAAAGAGAGGACATGAAGTGTGTGACTCATTATCAACTAGCAATACCACTGTATGAGTTTTCAAAGATTAACTAAGAATGTCTTTCTGATTTTTAAACTAAAACATCTAACTTAAAGATAATAAAAGACACATTTTGGGATGGTATTGTGTTTCACGTCCTCATTCTCAAGGCATAATATTTAGATGATACTTGTCCCTTTCAATTAAAAAAGAAAAAAACTCTGACTTTCTTTAATATGCATCCTGTGTTAAATTGTCCATAGCTGCAAAATGTATTATGTATGTGTATTTGTTTTATATACACATGGGTACTTACAACCTGTGTGTATAAACATATACACATACATCCTCATATACACGTGTATTTTATATATATGCTGAGAAAGTTCACATATATATACAATTGCGTATGTATATATGTGTGTGTCTGCGTGTGTGTGTCTGTGTGTGTACAGGTATAAAAACTTGACAGGCAGAGTAATATTTCACTCAGTGTTAAATGAAGTCTTTGAAAAATCAAGTACAGTCACTCAGTTAACATAGTACAGCCAGTAAACTAAGTTGAAAAGAGAAAAAGTGAATGGAAACACGATCCGGGACCATCTGTCTATGGCATTCACATCGGTTAGATCAGGGATTTTAATTTTGAGCTGTGAAGACCTCCTCCGTAGATGGGTCTTCTTGTGTGGGATGCTTCTGTCCCCTGCGAATCGCCCTTCCCTAGGCATGCTCTGTTTCCTGTACTGGATTCCTGAGTTGTCAAAGGATATTGCTGAATTCCTCGTATCGCCAACGCTGCCTGCCACCTCATTCATTTCGTTGTGAACCTCCAGTGACGTTAACAGAATATTCCCGTGTGCATCCACCTAGTTGGAAGGAAAACGCACACCTTTAGACAGCTAGCACACCAACGAACCTAATCTTCATCTGCAAACCCTGGGCAGAGTGACGGCATGCAGTCATGTCACGTGTTTTATTAGGAATTGTACATCTGTCAAACCTAGCACTCCCTTCTATTGAAAACTGTCATTTTGGAGGTTAATTGCAGTTTAGAGATTTTATTTCCTCGATTTAAAAATGTTCACACAGGAGATTGGGTATAATGAGGGGGCGGGAATTTTTCAAGTTGAAATTTCACATTATGGATACAAGTTCTTCCTGAAGAGAAAATTAACATAAAAATGACTTTCATAATGTTAACGTTGGTGTTATCACCATTTGTTTCCACAACTACACCGTGGATAGAAACTATGTACTCCTCTTTTTCTTTGGAAATCAGCGTGTGCCCTTTTCTCATAATATAAAATATCCAAATTACCATGGATAGTTCTGTGACTGAAGGACACTCCCAGTGCCTCCATGGAGCAAATGCAGAACCCCCACCCAAGTAGGACCCCCTTACCCCACCCTGGTCTTGGCAAGAAGCCTCTTTTTAAGGGCTGTGTTAGTCCTTCCCACATTGGAGCCAAACTTTAAAATGGTAACATTTTATACCATGCTAACCACAGCTTCAGACCCTTTATGATGTCAGTGGTCCATTGGCTGGTTGGTTGGTTGGTCTGCCACAGAACTTTCAGTCTTTCAATAGCACATCCTGGGGTTGCGGTCCCCGTGCAGTCCTTTCTGGGATGAGGCTGTAGCTTCTCCCCCCCTGAGCAGTACCCATCCCTTCCACGCCCCACTGCACACTCCGGAGTCCCTGGGCGCTGGCTCCAGCAGGCCTACGTGTCCCCATCTCTCTTGCATCCCTTTGCCTGGAGGGCCATCTCCTCTGTCCTTTCTTTGTCTGTGGAAAGCCCATCCCTTTTCCTAGCACTAGATTAAGTGTCTGTGGCTTCTCCCACGACACTGTCACAAAACTAGTTATTTTATAGAAGAATAATGTATTGCTATGTTTGAGTCTTCTCATCTTCAATGTACTCTTTCATTTCAGTGAAAGTATTCGACTAGAGCAGGAAGTGAGATGGCGAGAGAGGAGTCCTACCTGCACGGGGCTAGGACGCCAGGTGTGATGGCCACCAGGCACCAAGGCGACTGGGCCACAGGAAGGGCTACAAATATCCAGGGGCCACTCAGGCTTGGGCACAAAGGCACCAAAGAAGACTCTGAGATGTCTACACCACAGTTTGGGAATGCCATTCACAGTCACTTAATTTTGCTTGGGGAAGGTAAGGTGTGGTCACCAGGATACCTGTGAGCATGTTACCCTTCATCCAAAGGGAATTTGTAGAAGTCATTAAGGTTATAACCCTTAAGATAGGGAGATTATCCTGGATTTTCTGAGTGGGCCCAATATAATCGCATAAATCTTCAAAAGTAGAGAAATTTCTCCAGCTGGAAACAGAGAAGAGAGTCAGAGAGATGTACACAGATAGATCAAAGCCTGAGAAGGACTCGATTTGCCCTTGATGGAGGGGGCTGCAAGGAAAACATAAGAAGGAGTAGGACACACAAGAGGCACAGAGACTGGCCCCAGCTGACAGCCAAAGGCAATGGAGACCTCAGTCCTATAGCCACAAGGAACTACATTTGGCCACCACCTGAATGAGCCTGGAAGCACATGTATCCCCAGCACAGACCTGCTAATACCTTGACTAACACCTTGAGAGGAACACAGACCTGCTAGTACCTTGACTCCAACCCAGTGAGACCCTAAGGGAAGGACCCAGCCATGTCCCACTCTACCCATAGACCTAACGGAACTGTGAGATTAAAAAAACAGATATTATTTTAAGCCACTAAATTTGTGATAATCCTGTTACAGCAACAATCAAAACTACTACAGGAGGTGAGAGGAAGATGCATTTGCCTTGGGCCTCAAAGAATAAGTAGAAAATTTTCAGGCAAAAAACAGGAAAAACAGTATAAGCAAAGGCTTGAAGAGTGCCTGACGTGCTCTGAGAAAGGCAAACACCGTTCCCAGCATGCGCTAAGCTCAAGATGGATAGCGCCACTGTCATTATCATCACTTTTGCCATCATTTTGGTATCCTCTTACCATAACAGAGAAGTACACCTAGCACTGGAAGAGAAAGTGGACTAGACTCAGGCTGGCAAGGTATTCCATTTGTCACATTAAAGAATTTCAATGTACCATTTAGGTAACAGGAAGGAAAAGTGATTTCTGAGTAGAAAAGTGACAGATCTCTGACGCATAGCTCAAGCTGCAGGATAAAGAGTAGTTGAATCTGAGAGGTGAGAATGAATTGAGGAACTCCAGTGAGAGTACACTGCCCTGGTCTCTGTGTCCTTTAGGCAGTCTGGAGGAGAAATGCCCAGAGCTTGTGAGTAACAGTTACCCCACGCCACGGCAACAAACCTCAGTGTTTCCTCTAAGCCTTGCACAGGAACTCTTAGCCACTGCCTGGGGGGTTCTGCATCTCCACAGTTCAGAGAGCAGGAAAGGAGTAGAGTTACTCACCACTCAGATCCCACCTGAGGCCATGGACGCCCACCCCTTCCCGAGCTCCAGGCAGGAGCACCCACACTGCGGCAGGCATGCCATAAGCCTGAGGGGAGCTCAGTTTTTCTAAACCGATGCTGCCTGTGAACCACAGAATGAAGAGTGTCACCGTGGGGAATCGGGAATCTCCATAGACAGAGCAGACTTCTTAGGACGGAAGCCAGACGGGCTGCGGTGCTCAGGGCTGGAAATGGACCAAGATAATATCATCACCTGCGGTGGGGAGAAGGCCTTTCACCAAGACACGTCATGGAGCGAAGAAGGGAGAGAGGAACATTGACAGGAAAAAGTTAGTATTTTCTTATTTTTTATCCAGTGGAAGGAAAACTATAATGGTGCTTGTATCTCAAACGTACCTGCAAGGTTGGACCTTCATAAGATTTTGGAACTTCTGTTCTACATCTCTTCCTTTTTTTTTTTTTTTTATCTTTTCCTGGAATGATCAGCAGTAAAACCCTTCCAATGACAAGCTCTGTTTTTGTGTCTTCAGGACCAAGGAAGCACATGATAGTTTGGGAGACTGAGTTCTCACTGCACCAAGAGGATGTGGGAGGAGAAGCCCACAGATGAATTCAGTTGTGGCTGAAACAGATGCCCCTGGCAGTAGCACGTCCGCTGCACAGGCCTCCCGGGGCCAGCGGTGGGGGCGCTGGGGCCACATCCTCCCGCAGGGAGCAGTCACTCATCTCCCTAAGAAGGGCGTGATTTGAATGCAGCCAGGCTGGCCTTTGCACAAAGAACAATTAGCAGCAAGATTCTCCAGGACAGAACCCCGTCTGCTGTTCTTTCCCTCCCACCAGCGCTTGCCATGGCACTTGTGCCACGAAGGAGAGAAGCGGGCAGTGAGGGAATGTGCTGCTCAGCTGCTTGGCTCACGCTGTGAGACGTGTCCTGGAGAGGGCATCGCGAGATCCTATTCATCCTGTGTGCTAAGTTAGTTTGCTGTGACGAGTATGTGTGATTTGCCACCGGATAGCTGATTTTGCATCATGACAGAAAATACGTTCAGTTACTACTTACAGAAATTTAATAAATTGAGGTCATTTGTCAAATCAGCTCCATTAGATTTTATTTCATTGTCCCACATTTTAAATAGATTTACCTCAATGGTAAGCTTATGTGTTTAAAACTAAAATTTATCTGAAGTTGAATCAGAGAACAACCAAAGGTGGTGGTAGGTGCTTGTTTGGTTCTTTTTGTTAAGCAGTGATGTAGAATTTATTCTTTTCAACAATAATAACTGGTTTATTACATATTAATTAGAATCTCAGAAAACTGAAATTATTTTCCTGAAGGTAGGAAAAGACAGGAAACATTATTTAGTGCTAGAAAAATGTTCCCTACAGCCTATGTAATGTTTTAGAGAAAAATCTGTGAGATGAAAAAATCCCAGTCATCCACTTCAGAAGGTGGGACGCCTCACTGGAGACATGTACATGAGAGATCTGGAATTATTTGTGATTATTCATGCAGGATATTACTGTACACCAGCTACATGTCATCATCATGCTCTGTCCTAGGTACAAGACCACACAGATGAACATAAGAAAACCCTCTGGGGGTTTAATAACAGGTGACAGTTTAAATAATCAGTAATGGGTTTTAAAAAATTGCATATTGCCCTTTAAATACATTTTTAAATACCACCTCTTTTCTAGTTATCAAGAATAACATATAAAAAGCTCCTCTGGCTGGGCATGGTGGCTCATGCCTGTAATCTTAGTACTCTGGGAGACTGAGGTGGGAGGATTACTTGAGCTCAGGAGTTTGAGGTTGCAGTAAGATATGATGACACCACTGCACTATAGCCAGGGCAACAGAGCAAGACTCTGTCTCAAAAAAAAAAAAAAAAAGACATAAAAGGAAAAAAAAGCTCCTTTTATCAAAATATAGGGGATCAGAATTAACAACTTTGTGGGATGAAATACTGAGGAAAGAAATGTCTCAAATGTCTCTTCTTAAAGGAAAGGAGTATTTTGTGACCCATTTCATTAGATGAACTTTGGTGGTTCCACTGACTCAGTTTCACCTAGCTTTAAAAAGATGATATTTATGAGCCTGTCCTCTCTTTCCACCAGGAAAGTGGAAAACCTTACTGGTCCAGTGAGACCAAAGCCATGGCAAATACCACTCATTCCTGGACACATGTCACATGAGCATATGCCATGCCCGATTCATGGTGTGCATGTTTGGTGGATGCAAAGAACTGCAGTAAAATAGTTTGGCTGATTTACTTATAGTTTTACATTTACATGGTTTTCATTTAAATATGTGTAGAAATTTTTGCTATGTGTAGAAAATTTATGCTAAACTTATAAGCAGATTTTTTTTTTCCTGAAAGAACTAAAGGGTCATTAAAATCTGTTAAATCTTAAAAACTAAATATTTTAAACAAATATTTTCAAAAGAGATACTAATTTTTTTTTTGTTATCTAGAATTTAAGTCTTAAAATAGAAAGAAGTGATTATGGGTGAAATACAAGGCTGAAATGCCCTCTATAGAATGACAGATGACTTGTAATTCTTAAATCATTTCATGAATACTCCTTATTTTGAAGAGTTCATTTCATATCTACTATAATTAGAATCATTGATTTCAATGTAGTTTTTCTTCCTGCTCTATAACCTTGACAGGTGCAAACATTCAAAGACTAAAAACATCTCATTTAGAATATATCACAGAGGTATTTTTTGTTTTTTTCCCAAAATATGTCACGAGATTGGCACACAGTTGAAATCTCATTCTCTAATTACTTTCTAGCTTCTAGTTAAGTGAAATACTCTAGTTTTAGGAGAAGGAGAAAGGATTTGTCATGTGAAGAATGAAATCTTGCTCTTTAGTAAGAATGAGGTTGACTCTGCAGCTTTGATTTTTTGCCAAGAATTATGACTTTCTGCCACCTCGTGAAATTCAAATGCCATTTGGTCAACTTGCAAAATATCACAAGGCTTGCAACTATAATGTAATGCATTGCAACCAAAGACAAACTCTTGGGTATACAAACAACTCAGGAACAAATAGACGAATGCACAAATAAATTAAGGTTAAGGTTTACACGGTACTACTGGGCTGAGGAGACACTAAGTGAACATGTGAACATTTTGAGCATTCATGAATCAACTACTAAGTTAAAATATTACATAACCACTAAGTATAAGTAAAATCTATTCATAGTTTTACATCAGGATAAGTAAAGTCATAGCCTCAGAGGCAGCTGTTGGTGGCATGGATCCCTCGTAAGTTGCCTATACACTGTACCTAAGGGCTCTGTCTTCCCCTGGCATGCTTTACAGGACACAGAAAGTGGTTGCAGAAAAGACAATGACAAGCCAAGCCCCTGTGTAGAGCCAGTAGCTGTCAGTCAGGGCAAACCTGCAGGCTGTTTTTGACCACGCTGATAAACAATACCAGTGTTATCACTGGCAATCAATGAACAGAACTGCTGGCCCGTGTATATAGCGCCATTTCTGTTGTGCATAAAATTTGATTCATTTCTCATTTCCCTTTAATTCATCCACATCACTGGATATAAACTTTTTGGGAGGTTCATTCCTATCTAAAATTTATCACTACATTCTCAGATGCAGTTAGGAATAATTTTTAGTGCTTATCTTTGAAAGCATCAAATATGCATTTAAAATTAGTATACATGCATTTGTATGTTAACTTTAAGAACTGATCTACATTACAGATTTTTAAAAATAGGAACATGTAAAGACTTTACCAAAATTGCTGAGGAAGTAGAGAAACAAATTTTTAGAAAAACAAACAATAAAAGTGGACTTATGAATCAACTGAACATTTCTTCTGTATCTGATTTAGAACATATTCTTTCTATATTCTGATAATTTTCCCTGTGGATATTACAGGTTCTTTTGTCTATTTGTTTTTGTTTCAAATTTTCAGCTTCACACTCAAAAAGGTATTTCTGTAGCACAACCATTTGACCATTCTAAACAGTCTCATTTAGAAGAAAGGAAGCAAATTCATAAATTAAGAGGGAGTTTGGGAAGACAGCATTGTATGAATATGTGTGTGTACGTGTGCCTCTGTGATGGAAACAATAATGATGTAATGAATTCTAGTTTCCTTGGAAACAGCATGACCAAAGCACATTGTGTATTCCTAGTAGGATGCAGACCTATTTAGAAACATAACAGTATGGTACTAAGTATATTTTCCAGTAAGAAATTCAAGATAATTTTGCCTGTGGAAAGCCTGGTTTTATTCACAGATCCTGGGCTTTTTTGACCAACTCTATTTATGTTTTGCTGAAAGGAAGGGAGCCATTTACACTCACTTAACACGCTTCCCTTCATTCACCAGAGGTGGCTCTCCTCTGGGCCACCGCTGGCCTCTGGGCACAGGCAGTGCTCCAAGGAGCTAGTGAGTCTCCCTGGAAGGTGTGGACCTGTGATGGCACCGAGAGGACAGGAAAGGGCAAGGAACCTTCCACAGGCTTGAGAAATAAGTAAGTTTAACAAGAAAAAAAAAAAAAAAAGCAAACTAAAAGTGTAGGAACAAACCCAATATATAAACAGGTAGAAATATATTTTTGAGGATTTGAGGGGATAAAAGAGATGAAATGATACATTTTTTAAACTATATTGAAACTATAATGTGCTTTGTTTAAAATATTATTTATACTTGCAGTAACATACTGCTTTTATTAACACTAAGCTGAAATGACATCTAAAGACAAAGTGACTCTGCGATTGCAGGATGTGGCCGCGCTGCTGAGCCGAGCAGGAGGAGGTGCGTGGTGAGCACACTCCAGGCGAGCAGGTCACGGGCCTCCTAATCCGTGTGCGTGGGTCTGCCCAGCCCTGCTTTCGGCAGGACACACGGGGAGGAGCCAGGACAAGGGCAGATCTGCTGCCTCTGCCCTGCTCATTCCCTGTGCACCTTCCTTTTCCCCAGGGACTGTGGCCGGTGGGACAGGGGAGGGTGGACAAGAGTGCACAGAATGGTGGCTTGCTGGATCGCCAAACTGGTAATTTTACAACTAAAGGAACATTGAAACATTTTGGACAAATGCTCCTGTATGTCCAGTGCAGGCCCCACACCATTGAGTTTCATTCATTCCAGCATCCACGACATTCTGTTCTCTTTATAGGAAACTATACGAGATTTTGGCATCCCCAGCATCTGCACTAATGCTGGTTTTAGATGAAGCCCTGTGACTTGCACCAGGAACTATTTTGGATCATGATCAACGAGCCTGCACAACTCCCGCTCAAAGGTCATGCAAGGGGACAAGGTGGATGACGAGCAGTAGGGCCCGGGAGGGCTCGGGGTGGTGGGGGGCCTACCCGGTTGCTTTCGCTCTTTGAACGGTCATTCTTCGCCTTGGCTGTCTTTTCCGCAAGTTTCTTCTGCCTTTGAGGGCCTCTTCCAAAGAAAATGTAGTTGACAAAGGCGTACTCCAGAAGGGCCAGGAATACAAAGACAAAGCAGCCCATCAGGTACATGTCAATGGCTTTGACGTAGGGGATTTTGGGCAAGGTCTCCCGGAGGTGGGTGTTGATGGTCGTCATCGTCAGCACAGTAGTGATCCCTGGAAAAGAACAGGGTGGTGAGAGGCTGTGGCTTTGCCACACTGGCCTTCCTTTCTCACCTGCCTTTTACATTTTCCTAAACAGCCCGAGGTAGTCAGAGATGATGGACTGAATATTACTGAGCATGCAATGTGTCATTTGGGTGGCATGTCACACTAGGCCAGGAAGCTGACATCTTTGCTCCAAGGAAGTGAGAATGTACTGGGCAGCCCCTCTGCTGTACCTTGCTCACACAGAGGATGGAATTCCCAGAGTGGACACAGAGATATACAGGACAGAAAGGAAGAATGTGCTCTTTAAGAACACTGGAGAAATGAAAATAAACCTAGAATTTCACATTAGGCACTAAGTGTCTGGAGCTGTGAGCAAGAGCTCAGTGAAACTGCTCGTCAGGACAAAGTAATTCCCACTACGATGCTTATGGGTAGCAAGAGGGACGAGGCAATGATTTTTCAAATTATTAATGATGAGATCCAGTCCTGGGCTCAAATAGAAAGGAATAGGTGAGTGAAGCTGCTGAGAGCAGTTGATTTCACGGAGCAATTTCCCTCCACAACTAAGAAAGAGTCTGTATACAAGCTGCTAAGTCAAGAGTTTGCTCAAGTCAAGAGTTAATGATTTTACTCATTATAGAGAATCTCACCATACTCTGGGACAACTGACCAGATCCTTTATTTTAATGTCATTAGGTTGAACTCTTTACATAGTATTGTGTGAATGATCTCATTGTTTCCCCCATGGAGCTCAATTTTGTCTAAAGCCACGTAAGAACTGTATTTTGTGATTCTCCCTCCCCTAGCAATAGACAGCTCCTGTTATACAAAGATTCTGTATTAAATCATTTGAAGATATGCAGACCGGGGGCCACTGTTGGTTGGTGACATGACCAGAGCTTGTTAAATTAAGCCACACTTGCAGGACAGGCAGGGACCACTCTTCACTTGCTGGTGGGATGTAACTACAGCAGCTGACATGTTCTCTTGGAGACTGTACTTCTGAAATATTAAGACGTCTCAAGGAAGCAAGGCAGCTTCACAGGGTCAGCTGTTTTCTACCCACGCAACTAATGCCACTGAATGTGATGCCTAGTGAGTCTTTCAGGACACAATGGAGAGAATAGCTTCCTCCTCATTGCAATGTCAAGCCTTCCCTTGAAAAGGAGACTTTCAAAGCAGAGAGCCTAACCATAGTCTTTCATCCCTAGTAACCCAGAAAAGAAACATAATTGAGGCTGGGAGACAGTGTAAGCCCGACAAGCCAGCACTGCCAGGTCGCCACTCTGGGACACAGCTACTCTGGGACCCAGGCTACTCGGCACATATTCCCTGCACAACTCTCCAGCGCAGAGTGTGGATTTGTTCAGCACCCTAGTTTGATCCCCTCTGGATCCCCATGCTTGGAGGAAGCATCCTCATCCTCTGTGTTCCACAGAGAGGACCTCAGCACTGCAGAGGTCAGCTGGACCACACAGCCCGGTCCTCCGTCTCCAGCACATGCTCTTGCCTGCACCAAGCTCTGAACTGCTACTAAAAGCAGAGAGGAGAATTGAAGGCCCAAGAAACTACTTTTATATATAACTGCAAACCATGGTTGCTTATGGAATGTATGGAAATCTAAGGTGTTAGAATATTTTAAGATTCTTCTTTAATATCACATTCATGTGCACCTGGGGACTTTTAAAATTTGGAAATGGCAATGGGATAAGTGCAGTTTACAAATCAATGTGAAAACACCATGCAAATGCTACAAAATTAGGCATTCCTACCATTATTAAAAAATGTTGTAATACTGCTGCCACTAC
>VSMD01123032.1:0-15473 GCA_008750895.1 Mirza zaza | reverse complement strand
AAAAATTAGCCGGGCATGGTGGCACATGCCTGTAGTCCCAGCTACTTGGGAGGCTGAGGCAGCAGGATTGCTTGAGCCCAGGAGTTTGAGGTTGCTGTGAGCTAGGCTGACGCCACGGCACTCACTCTAGCCTGGGCAATAAAGTGAAACTCTGTCTCAAAAAAAAAAAAAAAAAAAAAATGAACAAATTCCTATGCACACTACACATATCTTATTTTGAAGTAAAAAAACAAATGGGCAAAAATACCCGCATGTGTCCTGTGGGCCATAGTTTGAGGACGCCTGACTTAACCAGTTGTGTGACTTTGAAAATTACTTCATCTCTCAGTGCCTCATTTCTCTCAAGTACAAAACAGGGATGGTAGTAATACCTGTCTTTAGGGTTGTTGGAGAATTAAATGAGTTGATCTGAAAAGAAAAAGCTTAAAATGGTGCGTGGCATAGTTAGTACTCTATATATGTTAGCTATAATTATTATTATGAGGTCCTCTTGACTGAGTGGTTTCCATATTTTAGGTGTTTTCTAGTCCATTCCTAGTAACTGGAGCTGCAGTTCTTAGTAGCTGGAGTCATTGATTTTGTCTGCCTTCTATGCTAGTAAATTTTTACAAAACTAAAGTTTAAAAACCTTGACATAAACATTCCCCCTGTATTATGACAATCAATGGTATTTTATTATTCCTACAGTGACATTTTAATAGCCTACAATGGCTTTTAAAAGAATTGGGAAGACACACAGCATCTGTTGGTCTCCATAGTGGAGTTCCTGTTATGTTTTTGTTTCCATGTGAGCCCCATTTATTCAAAAGTTTATAAGTCTTTTGCTCCATGGTGAGATTCTGTAACAAGTTTCTGTTCCAAAGAACAGTATTTATCCTACTTGAAAATCAACTGTGGTTTCCATTTTCTTTCTTTTTTTCGAGCACAGTGGCTCATACCTGTAATCCTAGCACTCTGGGAGGCTGAGGTGGGAGGATCGCTTGAGGTCGGGAGTTCAAGACCAGTTTGAGCAAGAGCGAGACCCTGTCTCCACCAAAAATAGGAAAAATTACCCTGGCATGGTGGTGCATGGCTGTAGTCTCAGCTATTCTGGAAGCTGAGGCAGGAGGATCACTTGAGCCCAGGAGTTGGAGGTTACCGTGACCTATGATGACACTACCTCACTCTAGCCAAGGCAACAGAGTAAAATTCTGTCTCAAAAAAATTGCCCAAAAAACAAAGAAATTTCTGAATTTTTTATACTTCTCAAACTTAAATTTTGTTTGGTGATTTAGCAAATGTAATTTTTCATATTTGATAACTTTGAAGAACTTCTTTAAAGCTCCAAGTATATGTAGCACGTTGTCCTTTGGTTTTTAGATGCTGAGTTGCTTTAGTTGGTTTTAGTCTGAGATAAGGATGTGGAAAATGTTAGGAATTCACTAGAAATATCTCTGTTCTATAGACTAGGATCCTAGACTATAGAAAGTATTTCTTTTTTACAGAGAAAAGAGCTGATACCACTTTCCTTGAAATTTTAAAGTCTAGGGCAGTGGTCACAGACACTAGCACTAGAGTAACCAGATCTGGATAAAATTCTGCTTCCCACTTTTATGACCTTCGACTTGTTATAATTGGCTTAAGCCTCAACTTACCAATCTTTAAAAAGGGAACAATAGAATTCTTAGGAGGACGAAGAGCATACATATCAAGGGTTTAGAGCAGTGCCTAACAGACACATGCACTCAAATGTTTGTTACTGTTTTACAGAGGTCTGACCCTTATGTTTCTATCATGAACTGTATATCTGGTTGTTGAAATTTTCTTGAAACATGATGTCCCTCCTTGAATGGAGGGGATTTTGTGTGTAAATATCTGTAAAGTGACTAAGCGTACTTATTTAAGTCACATTTATCAGGAAGAAGGGGGGAATCCATTAAAATAATTCAAATTTAGAATCTTTGCCTTAAAAATGTTAATTTATCATTTTCTTGACCACTTTCACAATAAGTCAAGTGAACTTGGGATATTCTTTTTGTAAGTTACACAGAGGGTACAGAAAACTGGTAGCAAAAGCCCCACCTCTATCAAGTTGTAATGAGAATGAATTCAGATCACAGAGAATATTTTAGGATGTCTTTCTTCTGTAAATATTTTGTGAAGTCCGTATATCCTTTAAATGATTTCTTTGACAGCTTAAATTGAAAGCCTAGAAGTCTGACAGTAGAATTCATGCTAACATCAAGAGATGGAGAGTAGTGCCACAGACGGGGAGGAGTGGAGTGCTCTTTGAGTAATGTCTTTTTCCCCTCTGCCTGAAGCCCTGAGCCACTTCAGGGCCTGCAGTGATGGCAGGCTGCCAGCTATGGAGTAAATCTGCAGTTTTTAATTTGAAATCAGAGGATGACGTTTAGACACTTGATAATATTGCGTTAAACACTTTGAATATCTCGTTACACACAGACACACACATACACACAAATGCATATACATGTTCTCCTTTCTTCGGGGATGCATTAGCGGTGGTTCCAGTGGTCAGTTTTTCTTCAGCCCCATTGACCTGACTTAGTGGGTGTGTGTTGGAACAGCAGCATCTCCATACAAAATGCACAAAAGGCTCTTAAGCCAACTAGAAGTTGAAAAGTGAATAACTGATTCGTGAGTATAATGTACAAGTGCATTTTAAGTCCAGAGATATAAGAAATTATCTGTGAAGAGGCAAAATGTCTCAAGGTAAGTATTCTTTAAAAGTATTCTTTGTGTGCATGAGCTTGAGTCCGCTGGTAGTGTTATAGGTGGCTTCAGAAATCAAACTTTAAAGCTGTTACAGAGGTGGTTGTCTTTTTACATATTATCTATGAAATAGAAGACTTTGTTGTATTTCAAAGAATAAAATGACTTCTGAATTACCAAGCAAATATGAAAAAGTTATGCCAATGAAAAATTCCTTGGTTTTGACCTATAAATATTTTAGAGAGAGAGCACGTACTACATTTTGCTAAAGATTGATTAGAAACCATATGGACTATCAGAACTACTTGTAACTACATGAATACTTTGGGGCATTTTAAAAGTTCTGCAGGAACTGAAATAGAATATATGTGTTGATTTGATTTCTAAAGAGTAAGGACCAGTACAAATAATTTGTAAATTCTTGATCTTAAAAAAAATGTATAAAACAGTAGTTTTATACATTCAGCAATTACTGAGGTAATTCAGCAATTGCTGTAGGTTCAGCAATTACTGAGACCTACAGAAAAGCTTGCCGTGTTATAGGCAGCAGAGAGAGCACTGAGCTTGGAGTCAGGCCTGCGGCTTTCTACTTGTGTGCCTTGGGTAGATTATTTTAGCTCTCTGGGTTTCCCCCAAAGCTTTCCAGGGCAAGTGAGTTTAGGGCACCAGCCTGGGAATCGGGGAAGCCCTTCAAGGTGAAGATTCAAGAACACTAAACCAAGAAGTGAATCAGGTGCCTAGGAACTGGGGAAGTGGCACTGGTGTGGTCCAGGACAAACTTCTCCGGTTCCAGAATCTTGCCTAGGGCTGGCCCTGGGGAGAGCCCTTTGCAGAAGTTCCACTTGGTCATTCAGAACTCACTCAGATGACCCCAGTGGGGGGCATCAGCTCTTTGTGTACAGCTGGAGGGGAGTTTGGCTTCTCTGCCTATTGAAACATCTGTTTACTCTGGCCGGCCTTTCTGGTGGAGGAGTGGGACAGACATTCCCTACTGTGCAAAGGGAAGAGGCTGTGTTTTGTTTCCTAATACCAGAGCAGCTTTCTCATGGTGAGGAGTCAAAAATGTCCCCACATCATTACCTGCTTAGGAAAGTAACTCTAGTCCTTTTTGATAGACCTGAAGGATCTGCTTCTTAGGAGCTTCTCGAGACATTTTGTTCCTCTGGTAGTTTTTTTTTTAAATGTTATGAGTAAAGACCAAATATTGCCTAATGCATCAAGTAAGTAGATAGATTATGAACTACAGCTTGAGTTCCCTTATCTGAAAGGCTTGGGACGAGAAATGTTTTTGATTTTGAATTTTTTTTTTCTTTTTTGGATTTTGGAATATTTGCATATCCATAATGAGATGTCTTGGGGATGGGACCCCCATGAAACGAAATTCATGTAGGTTTCATGTACACCTTATACACATAGCCTAAAGGTAATTTTATACAATATTTTTAATTTGCGCATGGAACAAAGTTTATGTTAAGTACTTACGTGTGGAAATTTCCACTCGTGATGTCCTGTCAGTGCTCAAAAAGTTTCAGATTTTGGAACATGTTGGATTTCAGATTTTCAGATTAGGGATGTTCAAATTGTACCGCATGTTATATCAATTTTGAAAGATATCAATTTTGATCAAGTTATATCAATTTTGTTAGTTAAGGAAATTGTTAGCATATCAATGGTTTGGTCCCTAACCTGATTATATATTACAAACTGAGATTATATAGTAAAGCCTTACCCACTTTAGCTAATTGACATATTCAGTTTTATTAATTTCAAGAAAATACATATATATATATATATATGAAAACAGTATGCTCAAGGAAGAATATGTTGGATGCCTTTAGTAAATTGATTAGACCAATTTATAACATACAGTAATGAGTGTTGCTAAAGATTATTTGGGGAAGTGTAACAAAATACAGGTACTTCCTATATGCTACTCTAGGCCAGGCAGTATATAAAGTTCTAAAGTTTATTTAGAAGCTCTTCATTTATTCTTTTCCACCAATTGTGCAGATTGTGTGTGTGTGGGGTGGGGTGGGGGGTTAGGTGGGTTAGGATCTATGTATTTCAAATCTTGGGTTTACCTCTTTAAAAGAGGCTAATAAGCATTTGTATCCACAGATGATTTTAAAATAGGTTAACTTGATTATAATTGTTAAGCTCAATCTCTGAAAAAAACAATTTTTTTTTTTTAGGGAGTCTTATTTACACTATTTATTTGCTTAACATTTACTTTTTCTCATAGCTAGTACAAAGGCAAATTTCAAAGTAGCAAATAACAGGAAATTTGGTGATTGTGCTCATTGCCATACATTTTCCTTTTATGTCTTCACAACCCAAATATAACTGTCCTTAATACTTATGAAATTAGAATGTGGACTAGACCAATGTTAATGTCTGTTATTATACGATAGGTAGGTATACAAGATGTTCTTGTTGGGGGAAACTGAGTGAAAGGTAAGAAGACCCCTTGGGGTACTTCTTCTTTTTTTTTTTTCCAATTTCCTATGGATTTATAGTTATTTCAAAATAAAAATTTTAAACAAAAAAATGCAGCTGTTTCCTAGCACTCTTACCTGAGGTCCCTGGTCCCTGGCCGGGACTCAGAAAAGATGCTTTGATTCACCATTAAGTGACTACCAAGGGTAAAGTCCAGTGAAGTTTCCCCCGTGTAACAGATAATTGCCTTGTAGTTGTGCTCCATGAATGCTCCTTGAGTGTCATTGTCCCTAAATCACCCTGTGAATGGGGAACAGAGATTTTTGATTATAAGGTCTGTACTCCTCCCTACGCCCTACCCATGTACCCATGCAAACGGCCACGCCCTGGGCTCTCCTAAATAACAGGGCCGATGACGTTGAGAGTGAGCTGACGTTCTGTGAGCACTTAGTATGTGCCAGGCGCAGTCATGCTTTGGTCTCATTAAATCACTTAAGCTGCAGAACACCCCACGAGGCCACAAAAATGAAGCAATTTTAAACGTGGCAAGTTTAAACAGTAATTCATCAGTGTCTCTGCTTTCAAAGTAGTTTATTAGCGATCTTAATGAAAGCGGTGGACCCTCTTAGCTAAACAAATAAATAAAAAATTTCCTTTTGAATTATAATATCAACAAAAGAAAACTTTGAAATTGTTTAATCATCCTTCTCTTCTGAGGGTAAATACTGGCAATTATCCATGACCCCTGCTATTTTTGCTAACTCCATCTATGTTTAGCATTGATAGAGCCAAATTTTAGATCCCAAGTTCTGGTAAATAGCTCATAGTGAGAATAATATTTACTCTCGGCAGTAAGCAGGTTCCTATCGTTTCAAATTGCTCACGTGCTGGGGAGGTAGAGGGACATAGGAAGTACCAGTACTGGAGTGAACCGCGGTGTGACGTGCCAGAGAGGAGCTTCCCACGTGTCTCAGCTACAGTGAGAGGAGGAGGCCGGGAACCCCTCGCAGGCCTGACACGGGCCTGCTCTGCCAGGCCCCAGCCCCCCTCGCCCCTCCCTATTGCAGAGCAGCTGTATCCACCATGGATCTGCAAAGTGGGGGTGCAGGAACCTCACTCTGGCTTAGCCACAGACCGAGTAGGTCACTGATTCTCAAAGTGCATCCCCAGGGCCTCCAGCATTAACCGTTCAGAAACTTGGTAGGAATCCTCAGGCCCATCCTAGCCAGAGACCCTGGGGTGGGACCCAGCAGTCTGTGCGATAACAGACCCTCCAGGCCATTCTGATGCCAGTCAGGGTTTAAGAACCACCGAGCCAGGTCACCCTGTGTGATCCTCTTTCCAGACTTCAAACTTCTATAAAATAGAAGGTTTACAGTAAACAGATTTATTCTAAGTCGCCCTCTTCATCCTCAAGGAACATATCCCAAGCTCTCCTATTGTATAAATCTGTGATGTAAATTGATTCACCTAGCAGTATTGCTTAGCGGTTAAGAGAACAGGCTCTGAAATCTGACTGCCTGGGTTCTGATCCTGGTACCTCCACTTTGTAGCACCTGTATACCCAAGTGATCTCCTGAAGTGTCTGTGCATGGAGTTCTTCATCCGTACGATGGAGACTATGGCACCTCTGTCCTGGGAGGGTTGTGAAGAATTAGTCTAATGCGCGCAGAACAGTGCCTGGCGCTTAGGAAGTGCTTGCACATTAGGTCGTAGCATGCCCCTCTCTCTCTCTCTAAAAAATTCTGAAAGCTTTGAGAATGGGAATTATAGCTTGTACAGCTTCATTTTCTATACAAGGGCTATACACTAAAAATCCTCTCAGGTAAGATAATGGTTTATATGAATGGTGTTAAAAATTTGTATTCATAGAAAGGCCCCACATGGGACATGGAAGCTGAATTTCTAAGGAATAAGCAATGCTCCTTTAGGAAGGCCTTGGTTGTCATTACAAATCTGATAGGGGAGGCGTGTGAGATCTGTGATTTCTTCCATGTTGTAACCAGAAAAAAAAATGAACAAAACAAGTATAAGATTTATCTGTATTTGGGTTCTTTTAAGCGTTTTAAAATTGTTCATAATAGAAAGGAGTCTATGGCCATACCACCCTGAACGCACCCAGTCCCGTCCCATAATAGGAAGGAAATTCGTATGATTGGGCGCCTGTTAGGTGCCATGTGTTACCATGGTAGATGTTTTCTAGGTGTTATCTCACTTAAATCAGAAGGTAACCCTGTGAAATAAGATGGTTCCCTGATTTTAAAGAAAGTAAGGTTAACTCAAGTTAAAGTCCATGATCATACAATGAATTTGAAACTAAGTGTATCTCACTCCATAATTCACCCCTTGGTATCACTAGTTTAGCTGTTATACTTTTAAAATATAAAACTAAATTTTCAGTGAATGACACATGGACATCTTTTGCTACTTCAAAAACACAACTACAACACAGTGGTTGTTAACAGCTCCTTGCAGCACCTTGTAAAGGGCACTGGGAACGTCTCACCATCAATAACACTTTTCTCATGTGCACCTATGGAGATCGAAGGCTCTCACCTAGGCCTGTGTTTTCATCTTCATCATTCTCCCTTTATCCATATAGACCTTTAGATGAGAAAAGGGCCAGGGTACTTGGAATAATACCCAGGCAGCCAGGGAACAGAAGCTAAACATAGGTTTCAGTTTCACCATAAAAAAAAAAAATCATACTGCCCCTGCCTGGTGCCCCCCTGCTTACCTCCTCTGCAAAACTTTATTCAATGAAAGCAGGTTAGGATACACAGACTGCCCCCCAAGCGTTCTTAGATTTCGACTTGCTTAATATTTAAAAATATATAATTTTATTCTGTCCATTAGAAAACCCGTAATCTACTCAAAGAGCTACTTCTTATAAAAAAATCAACTAGCAAATGTTCTGCTTTTTCATTAAGTTTTAGCTGAATTTGGAACTATGATAACAGACTTGCAGCACAGTTGTGGCTCTGTACACTGGCAGTGCATGCACATCTTCTTAAGAAAAAAATATTCTGGTCTCACCTTCCAAAGAATATGCTGTTTTAAAAGTGTTTGATTAATGTTTAATACCTTGACTGTTGAAGATTTGCAGGATTTTGTGTAGCGTTTTTACATAGTTGGAACGTACTTGGTGCCTTTGAATTTCCTTATGTACTATTATTCTCCCTGACAGTATATTCATAACTAATATCAAGTCTTTTCATTGCGGCTGACATAGTGGAATATTCCCCCTGGTGAAGATTGAGGATCCGTTTTCATGAGGAGTCCAATAAAGACCGAAAGTGCAACAATCACAGATACTAACTTTCTATTGGCCCTTGAATTTTAGAATTGAGAGTATCCTCAGTGGTTGATAGTCCAACTTCATTATTTACCTGTTAGGAGGTTGAAAATGAATCTGAGTTGGCTCTTTGAAGTGAGGGAGGAGATGGGCAGGATCCCAAGTGCAAACCCACCAGCACTCAACCACTCTGGCCTCCACCCTGGCCTCCAAGGGCAGGGTGGCCACAGCACAAACACACTCTTCATTGGCCTTTGACTTCAGACCCAGATCCCCACCTGGTCTCCATCCGGTGGACTTGGGCAGCATCTCATGTGGGTCTCAAGGGCCCTTCTTGTCCCTCCCAAAAAAGCCCAAAATGTAGCTCTTCCTACAGTGTACCTCACCCTGAACCCCATCCTGACTTAGCCTATTTATAATGCTTTATTCCTCTTTTTTGTGGAGCCTAATTTTAAGTGCTTTCAGTCTGCCATCATTGACCCCTCAAGGCGTTTCTTCTTTGGGCTAGTAGAATTGGGGAAGGCCGAGGGAGGGGTGTAGGGGGCTGCAGGCAGCCTTGAGTACCCCCTGGAGCACTGACCCTCAACCTTTACTGTGCTTAGAAATTACCCTAGAGAGGTTGGATACCATTATCCTTTCCTGGACTCCATCCCTGGAAATTCTGATTTAGTGTTCTCGGGCAGGGCCTAGCAATCTGGCTGCTTGTTGAGAATCTAGCTCATGGTGATTGTTACCCAGTTCTTGCTGCCGTGATAAGATACCACAGACTGGGTGGCTTAAACAGTAGACATTTGTTTTCACACCATTCTTGTGATTGGAAGTCTAAGATCCAGGCAGTGTTGGTTTCTGGTGAGGCCTCTACTCCTGAGTTGCAGATGGTTACCTTCTAGCTATATTCTCACATGGTGTTTTGCATGGAGAATAAGATCTCTAGTATCTCCTCCTCCTCTTATAGGGACACCAGTCTCATTGGACTAGGGCCCCCCTTTTATGATTTCATTTAACTTTACATCTTTAAAGGCCCTATCTCCAAATACAGTCACCTTGGGGGTTAGGACTTCAACATACGAATTTGACGGGGAGAGGACACAATTCAGTCTGTAACAGTGATTTAGAATTTAGGAAGTGTTAGATCACACATGGAGAAATGCTGGTTTAGAGTGTTTGCTAACAATTGCCAATTTTATTCATCAAGAATTTGGTTTATAACACCATTATGATAACTGATATATTAAAATGTCTAAATAGATTAAAATCTCTGTATCTACAAAGGAATGAAATGTAAAGCATACTTTGAACATATGCCATCAGAGCACTCATTTTCATAAGTTGTAAATAGTTTATCTCATCTTCAGAAAATTTTTTTTATTTTTTTAGAGACAGGGTCTTGCTCTGTTGCCCAGGCTGAAGTGCAGTGTGGTGTCATCATAGCTCACTGTAACCTCCAACTCCTGGGCTCAAGCGATCCTCCTGCCTCAGCCTCCTGAGTAGCTGGGCCTACAGGTGTGCACCACAAAACCCAGGTAATTTTTTTTAAAACTTTTTTAGAGACAGGGTCTCACTACGTTGCCCAGGCTGGTCTCAAACTCCTACCCTCAAGTGATCCTCCCACCTCGGCCTCCCAAAATGCTGGGATTACAGGTGTGACCCACCACCCCCTGACAAGGAACTTTTTTTAAATAACATCGTGAAGCGGGATTTATCCATGTAGAAGAGAACAAGAATACCCTACTCTCTAATGCTTTCTTGGTCGTGGGGTTTCCAGAGAAACAAGGAAAGGGAGCATGCCGGTAGAACGTTGTAGGGAACAGCCTGTCCTCAAGTGGACCTGTCCCCTTCCCCCGCTTGGGCCCCACAGCTGAACCCCAGGTTCCCAGGCGCTCTGGGAACAGGCACGCAGCCTAGTAAACTAAGCAGTCATATCATCAGAAGTTTGTTAGGCTTGCTTGATCCATCTCAGTCTGGAGTAGCTTTTTCCCTGGGGGAAGCTTTTAGCTCTCTGCTTTTTCTTCCACATGAGGATTAGGGGAAAGTGGTTGGTTTTGTTTTCCTATCCCCTCTCGCCCCCCCCTCATGCTCCTGAGGGAAGAGATCACATAGCAGAGATGCTTCTTCAGAGAAGCCTGGGTCTGTCTCCAAATCCTCTCAGAGGCCTCTGTGTAGTCAAAGTTTCATCTCCAGGGTTCAGAAAGAAATAAAACACTGCTGTGGTGTGCAGGATGGGGTTTTTCCCCTTTCTAGGAAAAATGCTGATGATTAATGCCTCTAGGTGTCTTCAATTTTATAGTCATTGTTTATTTCGATATGACTAGAATCTCCAATTCTGAGCCTTAACTTCTACTGTTTTTTTTAATGGCTCCAAAAAACTAGTGTTTTATGAGGTTAGGATATGATATGTAAATGTTGGTATTTATAGTGGATCTTGGCTTATTTTTCAGAAAAGGATCAAAAACCAACCCTCACTTCAATGTTTCTATGAGGGTAGGTAGATGGCAGGAACCACTGAGTCTTGAGAGCCAATTCAGTGTGTTGTTCTTTGGGAGCTGTGGTTTCGTCTTGCTGTTCTGAGATTTTTAAATGTCAAAATCTGTAACACCAGTTATCTGGGTGTTTGGTTTGGCAGAATTACCAATTAAACTGCTTCTTCTACCTTAATTCCTTCATAGAAACCTTCATTGAACCTTCATTGAACAAATTCTAATGTTTTATTGAAATGCAGGTTTGTAAAAGAACCGGGAAGATAAGAATTTTAATGAATATAAACAGTAAAAAAATGAAAATAAGAGCCAATGAGTTTAAAAGGTAAAGACAATTTACCTTTCCTTACCTGAATTAATGTGTTCCCCTCCCCTCCACAGTAAACCTTCTTCCCTTTCCCTCACCAGATCTTTCCATGGTAGAAAGATTGGTCTAATGACATTTTTCTCTGCCTAATCCTGTATAGGGTAACTAACAACAAATGACATTTTCAAAGTTCTTTATGTTTCATTTTCATATGGCCTACAAATTAGAGAAGTTAAATCGTCCCTATCAGATTCTATAATCTGGTAATTTCTAGTACTACTAGTACACAGTGAATTGCCCTGATGTGCCCATGTGTGTAATCCAGGGTCACGTGCCTCAGGGGCCAGGCAGGCCGTGTAAAGAAGGAGATGGGTGTGGTACTAAAGGGGGTGGCAGGGACTGCGGCAAAGAGGAGAGCAAAGCCGGGTGATGGGAGCTCCACCCCTTGCTGCTGTGTGAGAATGTCACACTGGTGTAAACGGATGTTTAGCCCCCCCTTTTTTTTTGGCACCCCTTCCCCAAGCAAAAAAAATCTGGACTTTTATGCAAAATATCCTGACTTTTTAAAACTTACTCATCTATTCAAAAACATTTAAACCCTGTGTTAACCAAACAACAGGTCTGTAGGTCACGCTCTGCCTAACCAGCCTCAGCTCACACCAGGCCTCACCAGGCCTAGGGGTACAGGTGAAGTCGATTTAAAAGACCAGACTTGGCTGGCTCATTTGTCACTTCCCACAAGCGTAAGGACAGGACCTCACCCCCTTCCCTTTCCTCCAGGCAGGGCCTCTCGGCTCCCTGTTCCCTCTGCCTGACCTGTCACTGCCCTTCAACCCACACCATGGATCCTCTCGGGGGCCCTGCCCTGGGACACCCGGAGAGCCCAAGCTCCCTGTGGGAATTCTCCAGTGGGCCACCCAAACCTCTGCCCCAGTGGGCTGAGACCCTCCACTCTTTTCTTCGTGGGAAAAGGGTTCTCTCCTCTTGTGTTTTCTTCAGTTGGAAAGAAGGGTCTCACAGCCCAGTCACCTGGGTTGTTACAGTTGCTATATTCTTGTTTTTGTTTTTTGGCTACCCTGTTTCTCCTTTGTCAGGGGACCCAAAGGCTGTCCCGGTGGTGGGGGCAAGGCCAGCCTAAGGACATGCCACACACAAAATCAGAAACCAGTGCTCCCCTGGCTGGCACGGCCTTTTGCTCATTGTGTTCATCATGCCAGACATCCTTCCCCTCGTCTCAGCCACCAAGTCTTTTCTTGCCACCAGATCTCTCACCCCCCTGCCCCACCCTCCGCTCCCCACATTGAATCTGTGATATATGCCTGAAAATATCAGAATTCCAGCATTAGATAATGTCAGAGTTCTTTTTCCAGGGCCATCTTGAAAAAAATCAATCATCGATTAGTCAGTCAATCATAGCAAGTAAATCCAATTGGGGGACAGTTACAAAGTCTTCCAGCCTCACCCACCCAATCTCTGTGGAGGCTCAACCAGGACACCCCATTCCAATGAGTTTGTTGTAATCATCATCGTTGTGTATAAACGTAATATATAAGAACTTCTTGAATAACTTAGAACAGACCATTATTTATACTGTCTGTGTATTGTAGGAGCATAAGTTTTGCAGTTGTATAGTTAGCTCCAAGTCTATGTTACCACTATTCCAGAGGTATGTTAGGGCGGGTACTTGGTTGGGGTGCAACCACAGATTCCACAAGACCCCTGTGGTAAAATGAGCTATTTCATAATCTACTTTATAACCTGGTTTCCAGAATGCAGTTTTGCAGAAGTGGAGATGATGTCAGTGAATAGGTAAAAAGCATGACCTGGATGCTAGATGTTGGTCCACTATTAGATGATGATGTTGAAAAATGTTGTAGGGAGTTTTTCCGTTCATAATCGTTAGGATATCTATCACAAATTCTGCCACCTAAGGAATTACAAGTAGTTGAAAGCAGTTTCCCTATACCAAGGCCACCCGCTCCTGGGTTTTGCATCAGTTTATGGTTATCCGACTATAATAGTGGAATCAGTTTAAGATTCTAAAGTTATTTGAGAGCTTCCAGAAAGACTGTCTATGGAGTTAGGAAGTGGGTCTCAGTAGGACCCATCACTCAAAATCATAGAATCTCAGATTCCTAGATTTGGCAAGTGTTCTTAAATATAAGAGACTCTAGAGTGTTCATTCTACTAATCCAAACAGTCTGGAACACAAAGACGTTAGCAACTTGCCTGAGATGACAAAACTGTCTGGTAGAGCTGAGATTCCACACATCTCAACTCCAGATCTCGTGTCCTTTCCACACATCATTTTACGAGCAGTAAATGATGTTTAGATCGAACACAGTAAGTTCAGTTTTGGGGATGGTTTTTATTATTAACTTACAAGGCTGATAACTAACAGTTATTATGAAAACATAGCTCCTCAGTACTCTTAGAGCAGCTTAATTGGTTACATTTTGCCATTTTGTTACACCCTAATTTGTACAGACTCCTATGCAGATGTCCTGTGTCTATAGCCATATCGGCAACCGGGCAGTTGTCCCTGGCTTTGGGTCCCCTAGAAAAGATGACCAGCTGGTCCTGGGAAATACTCATGGCACAAACACACATGGTCAATGCATAAGGCCTTGTAGAAATAGCAAGACAAATGGTGGCGTAACCACCACTCCCTCTCCCATTTTGTCCTTTTGTGACCCCTTCTTTTGGGGGTCCTTTGATGTTCATTTTAATCTGATTATACCTAGATGAAAATGCAGGGCAGGGAAGTTTACATTGTGATTTACTGTGACCACACCTCATAAGGACTCTGTCCAAGTGATTGGGCAAGAACAAAGTTACAGTGACTGCCCAAGCAGCTCTGCCCACCGTCTGGAGGAGGGAGAAAAGCTGAGAAGAGACTGATATAGCAGATTAGAGCACAGGCTCACTCCAGAGTGGAGAAGGAAGACAGAAGATACTTTAATAAAGGGGCATTGTTCAGTAAACATAGTTATTAATCGTGGGATGCAACAGTATATTTGCAAACAAGATTGCCCAGGAAAAGAATCTAGGTTGATGGTCACTGTGGGTGTAACGCCAGGTATGCCAGCAGCCAATGCTGACAGCAGGTAAAGAGGCCTGGATGGGCTTTTCTTTCCTCCCAGCTTCCCCTAGTTGACTTCTTCTCAGCCTTCAGCTGCCAGTTCACACGTCCCTTCCTCAGGGAAGCCTTCCTCGACTGCCCGACACCAGGCCTGGTCCCTTTTACATGTTTCCATGTGCCTGTACCTTCCGCATGTGGTGCAAATCTCATGCAGCAGTCAGTCTCCTGCCCAGGCGACCCTTCAGTGTCTGCCCGGCCAAACTCTGTGCCCCCTGAGGACAGAGTGCTGTTGATGGATCTAAAGGTAGGACTTGGGAGGAGCAGGGAGAACATTTATTTCCCAGAGGATGTTCTCTAAAAATGATGTCTTGCTGAGGCGGGCAGATTGCTTGAGGTCAAGAGTGCGAAACCAGCCTAAGCAAGAGCGAGACCCCCGTCTCTACTATAAATAGAAAGAAATTAATTGGCCAACTAAAATACATAGAAAAATTTAGTCGGGCATGGTGGTGCATGCCTGTAGTCCCAGCTACTCCGGAGGCTGAGGCAGAAGGATTGCATGAGCCCAGGAGATTGAGGCTGCTGTGAGCTAGGCTGACGCCACAGCACTCACTCTAGCCTGGGCAACAAAGTGAGACCCTGTCTCTAAATAAATAAATAAATAAATAAATAATAAAAAATAAATAAATAAATAAGATGTCTTTTCAACATTTTTTACAGTGGTAGGTTGGCACGAGGGTTGTTAAGATTTTGAAACCACTTTGGTAGAAGCCGAAGGACAGCAAGATCCTGAGACACATGGAGAAGGTGACGAGAGAGTGGTTGGAAGTATGGACTATCCCACACTCCCCACAACCGCAAGGGACAGCTGTCCCCCTTGGCCCCCCACCCTTACCCTGACCCCTGCCATTGAACCCTGTCTCCAGGAGTCCCTTAGGGGCAGGTTCTCAATAAATATTTGAATGAAGAGGCAAATACATATGGGAAACCCATAGCAGAGCTCAGATAATTAAGGAATTACAAAATATTAACGGAGGTAAGGTGTGATTTCTCTTGTGTTTTTCTGTGCTGCTCCTTAAAGAACTTCAGCTCCATGTGAGAACGTACTTTAAAGATTAAAACTGCCTCACTGTGATCGATTATCTGAGCAGGGATGGAATGCCCTGT